>CAXITT010001534.1:40020-62259 GCA_964033795.1 Lymnaea stagnalis
TAAAATGTGTAATCTCAAACAGGCTAATTCAATGGTCGATCGAATGGAATCAAATCCAAATAATTTTAATTTTAACTTTAAAAAATATAATCTCAAATAGGCTATTGCATTGGTCGATCGAATTGAATCAAATACAAATACTTTTAATTTTAACTCTAAAATGTGTAATCTCAAATAGGCTAATTCAATGGTCGATCGAATGGAATCAAATACAAATAAGGAATTATCACTTTTTTTTATTTTTTTTTTTTTATAAAATAATAATCAAGTTTCTGAATGAGTACAACCGTTTTACAATATTCCGTTTCAGACCGGGTAACAAAATGTCATTGTTTTTCTAATGTTAGTCATATAAATATTATTTCGAACAGAACTATTGCTTAGGTTTATGAAATTGAATCAAATACGAAAAAAGACAATTTAGTTTGTGTGTGAAATAATGAAAAGATTTTAAAATTAGAAAAATAGTTTTACAATATTCCGTTTAGTATCGGGGCTAAATTCGCATTTTGAAATATTTATGTTTTTTTATGAGCCGGACTATATAAATATAAATCACGAATGCGCTCCTATACAATTACTTTGATCCCGGAAACGTTTTTTTTGAGTCGTTGTGCGCATGTCTGTTGAGGTTCCTAAAATTCTACAATCAGTTAACTATATTTTTTGGGCCCTACTATTAGGGATCGAATTCACGTGCTTTTTAAAAAAAAAATTTTTTCTTTTTTTTTTTTTTTAAATCAAAATAATACAATACATATATACATATACAGATTAAAACTAAAAAAAAGACAGGAAAATTTTTTGAAGTTTGAACTAAACAAAAAGGAACACAAATACACTTTTCTAAATTGCGTTATAGTGCGTATTTAATATTGTAAATTAAAATTAAAATTAATGTGTTCTTAACAAATACCCATATGACGTCACATTACCTATTTTGGTCAAATCTCTAAGTTTCTTTGATTTAATCACCACGAGTATCAGGACTGATAATGTATTTTCTCCTTCTTCAAAATAAAATAAATAAATATAATAGTTTTCTTTTAAAGATATGTATATAAAAAATAATGTCTGCATGTATGTATGACCCTTATGAGCTCCTATATCGTTCATGCAATTGCAATACAATTTTGTTTTTTTCTTGTCCAGAAGCTAGATCATTTTTCTGAGTCATTACAACCATTTTAAAATATTTCGTTTTGGGACATTGGCCCTCAATGTTTTTGTTCTTATAGCAGCTTGTAAATAAAATTTCCGAATGCTTTCCTAAACAATTTATCCGTTATGATCAAACTTTGATGAGTTTTTGGGCGCACGCCTCCGAACGTTTCTTAATTATTACAACCAATTTAAATTATTTCCTTTTAAGCCTGGGTCCCTAATTTTTTTTCTTTCTTTTATGATCTTTATAAAATTAATTTCAAACAGAGCTAATAGATGGGTGGAGAAAAATCTTAATCATATACAAAAGGCGACATTAAATTCTGTGTGTGACCTAATTAGTAGGGTTCTGAATTAGTTTTTATGTACTTTATACGAGCTATAAAAACATAATTTCCGTTTGCTTTCCTAAATTATTCATCAGATTGCGATAAGAAGGTGGTGAGTTGTTATGTTACGCCCGAAAATGTTTATAAATTAGTAAAAGCTTATTTTAAAATATTTATTTTGGGGCCGGGGGCCCTAAATTCCATTGTCCAATTAATTTTAACTATAAAATGTGTAATCTCAAATAGGCTAATTCAATGGTCGATCGAATGGAATCAAATCCAAATAATTTTAATTTTAACTTTAAAAAATATAATCTCAAATAGGCTATTGCATTGGTCGATCGAATTGAATCAAATACAAATACTTTTAATTTTAACTCTAAAATGTGTAATCTCAAACAGGCTAATTCAATGGTCGATCGAATGGAATCAAATCCAAATAATTTTAATTTTAACTTTAAAAAATATAATCTCAAATAGGCTATTGCATTGGTCGATCGAATTGAATCAAATACAAATACTTTTAATTTTAACTCTAAAATGTGTAATCTCAAACAGGCTAATTCAATGGTCGATCGAATGGAATCAAATCCAAATAATTTTAATTTTAACTTTAAAAAATATAATCTCAAATAGGCTATTGCATTGGTCGATCGAATTGAATCAAATACAAATACTTTTAATTTTAACTCTAAAATGTGTAATCTCAAACAGGCTAATTCAATGGTCGATCGAATGGAATCAAATCCAAATAATTTTAATTTTAACTTTAAAAAATATAATCTCAAATAGGCTATTGCATTGGTCGATCGAATTGAATCAAATACAAATACTTTTAATTTTAACTCTAAAATGTGTAATCTCAAATAGGCTAATTCAATGGTCGATCGAATGGAATCAAATACAAATAAGGAATTATCACTTTTTTTTATTTTTTTTTTTTTTTTATAAAATAATAATCAAGTTTCTGAATGAGTACAACCGTTTTACAATATTCCGTTTCAGACCGGGTAACAAAATGTCATTGTTTTTCTAATGTTAGTCATATAAATATTATTTCGAACAGAACTATTGCTTAGGTTTATGAAATTGAATCAAATACGAAAAAAGACAATTTAGTTTGTGTGTGAAATAATGAAAAGATTTTAAAATTAGAAAAATAGTTTTACAATATTCCGTTTAGTATCGGGGCTAAATTCGCATTTTGAAATATTTATGTTTTTTTATGAGCCGGACTATATAAATATAAATCACGAATGCGCTCCTATACAATTACTTTGATCCCGGAAACGTTTTTTTTGAGTCGTTGTGCGCATGTCTGTTGAGGTTCCTAAAATTCTACAATCAGTTAACTATATTTTTTGGGCCCTACTATTAGGGATCGAATTCACGTGCTTTTTAAAAAAAAAATTTTTTCTTTTTTTTTTTTTAAAATCAAAATAATTCAATACATATATACATATACAGAGTAAAACTAAAATAATGACAGGCAAATTTTCTGAAGTTTGAACTAAACAAAATGTTTACATTATTATAGAGTGTACTAGATTAAACATTTGTGTAAATTACTAATTTTTTAACATGATTTCTAAATGAGTTGGGTTGATAAACTTTCCCATCAAATGTTTATTTTGTTTTTCTTCTTCCACACCATGATCAACAAATGGTTTGATGACGTTGTGTTTTTCTTTTAAAGGCAAACCATTGTAGATCTTAAGTCGCCCTGGTCCAAGGGTGTGTAGGAGTATAGATCAATAATAGGGACAAGAAAGCTGATGAATCTTTTGAGGACTATAATGCAATCTTACTCACCTTAGCTAGATAAGGGATTATAAAGGATAACTTTCGGCTACGACAAGATGGTTGTATACTAATACACAAAAAGAATGCATTTTTAAGTTCATTAGTTGAAGGAAATAGTCACTTTAGTGGAAACTTGTACTAAAGACACGGTCCGGAATTTTTATTTTCATTTAGAATGGTACATACAGAGAGTTATTACCTTGCGGAGGAGACCATTTAGGTTCAGCGGAGATGAAGGCGATTACAGCAAGGCACCGTGGAGTGTGTAGAGCAAGATGAGGAACGTAGAACGTGTTTTTCATAATAATAATAATAAAGTTTATTTCAAAAACACGCTTCACCTCCAAAGGCTTGAAGCGCGGTACAAAGTCAAAAAGAAACAAAAAAAAAATCTTTATTTTACCACATTTAAAACAAATGCAACACGAAAAAATCTAATTACAAGCATACCGAGTCAAATTTTTCTACCCATTTCAACCCTAAGCAACACAGCCAATATGCATTAACTAGAAAATATGGTAGACAATCATCGCAGAAGTTGTTTGCGAAATAGAAGTGTCGTTAAATCGGTTTTACAGGACTCCAGTGTCTCGTTGTTTCTGAGAGCGACAGGAAGGGCGTTCCAAATAGTTGGACCAGCAAATGCGAAAGTGCAATTTCCGTAAGTCTCAAGGAGAACACGTGGTGTCGAGAGTTTGCCACTATCGGATGAGCGGAGCTCTCTAGTGAGTACAAAATGCGTCAGCAGCTCTTTCATTTAGGACGGCGCAAGCCCAAGTAAGCAGCGGTAGCACAAAATTGTGATTTTTCGGGGAGCCCGATGGTAATTTAAAAAAGATGGAGGGGGGTTTTGGGAGCTCTTCCCTACTTTAAAGTGTATGCTGTTATTATGAAATATAATTTTAATACAAATTGCAAATGTTTAAATTTCGTTCTTTCATACCATGTGATTAAAGGTTTTACACTTTTTTTTTTTCTATTTATTTATTTATTTTTATCTAAAATAAAAATACCTATAACAGGGATAAAAAAATGTAGTATCTTTGCCTATCATAAAAAGGGGCCATTTTTCGGGATAGTACGATATTTAATTTATATTGAATCTTGAAAGCCTCTCAAATTTTTTAACTTTAAATATACAGGCTCTTATCCGAAAAGTTCTTGTCGTATTGTCCTGGTTCTTAAGTCAAGCGTTCACATACCTTGTTATACTATTTTTATTTTTTTAAAGTAGGTTAAAGCTGACAGATGTTTTTTCAAGGGAAACAATCGATTTCACTTTCTGAAAGTTTTTTTGTCGATATCGTTACGGATTTTTTTGAGGAATTTTTATTTTGTTTTTTTATGTGCAAAAGAATTTTACAAAAACATTAAAAATGTCCATCCACGTTTAAAAAAATACAATAAAAACATAGCATTCGACTTTAATAAAAAAGTACACATTCTTATTGTGATATCATCAATAATGTTCTCGGTTGCAGTCTCCGTCACACTCTCCACCAATCAAGATTCATCGTTGCCCTCAATTAACCCTCTACTTTCTAAAGAAGATGATAACCAATTTGGATATTAATAGATAAACTGCCTTGTGGCTTAACCACTATCAGTGCCGCCATAGGCTGCGAATAATTCTATGTGTTTAGCGTCAGGGGACCAAGTACGCTGCCACCCGCAACATGAAACCCTTTATTTTCAACCATAAAAAACAATGAGAACCAATCGTGTACCTCTATACTCTAGTCAGCCATCCTGGGGTGTATGTCAGCTCTGCTACCCCTTCGCTACGCCCTTGGCCACTTGCACTGCCTTCCACCCCACCACAAGGGAACAATATCTGAAAGAACACTGTACTTAAGTTCTCTATTGTTTTTTCGAGGATTGAAGGATGCCATATTTATGATGTAAGTAAAAGTGAAACACATTAAGAAATTTAAACACATGTGTATTATTTCGAATGCATGTGAATATCATCTTAAAATAATATTAGGAATCTAATAGCAACGTAGGCATAAGAGTTACAACAGGAACATATATATTATGTATATTAATGTTTAATAAATTTCTGTTAAAATATAAATGTTTAGTTTTTATATTAATAAAACAAAAGCAAAATATAACTGTGAATACTTTTTTTTAAAACTTAGTCACGCCATTTGTGCCGTGCCACATTGTCATCATTTGTCACAATTTTGTAATCAACCCAATTCTGTAACATTGGTCCACGTGATTGAAAGAGTGCGGAAATTTAGGGTGAAAATGCAGGGTGTGTTTTAGCGCATAATTTAATTTCTTGTTCCTTGTAGTCACTTTGGAGATGTTATTTCAATCTTTCGGGTGAGATTTGGCAAAACTCCATAATAATAAACAAAGACATTTTAATTCAAGACCACCGGGACGTTAACTAAATACCCTTTAGCTGTGTTACCTTTTAGGGTATGCCTTTTCACGGAATTTAGCTATCTTTGCTTTTAAAAACCGGTACGCCTCAATGGTCGTACACTTTTTTCTTTGTAGCAGTTTGTATAACTCTGCAAGTTCACCAACAACTTCATCAAAGACACTTAGTGCAGTTCCAAACTGCGAATCCCTTAGTTCCTTCAAACAGTCCTTAAGAAATAGATCATTATGCAGTCCCACCTGCTCCTCGCAGTATTCTGTCAACACAAGTCTATGCTTCTCAGCAAGGTGGCATGAAAGCCATCTGATTTCATTTAATGGTCTAAAGACTAGGGAATAACATTCCAACACATCAGTTAGTTCTTTGAATTGGGCTTTCCGTAATGTTGACCTACTGAACAATGTGTACAGTGCCCTAAGGAATATTTCAATGACCGCCAATGAACGTATATATTTTCAAGCATCGTCGATGGCTAAATCTTCCCGATCAGCAAAGCAATGTTGTTCCAGGTGATGTTGAATAGGTCGGCGAAGAACTGCTGTCCAATGTTTGATGCTTGTCATAACCGTTGCACCGTCACAGTTAAACGTAACTATTTTATGCATGTCCAATGAATTCTATTGAAAAAAACTATGTTATTGCAGATTCCACAGATTTACTGTCACATGTCGACAGAGACAAAATTCAAACAAACACTGTCTTGTACACATTACTAGGATGTGGTCGAAGCTGTGCGTATAAGATAAACATTTATGTTATTGATATATCAGTGTTCAACATCTACTGTTAAAGTGTGGAACTTTTATTGCAAAAATCGTTAATTATAACATCCTTCACTACAGAATCGATAGAATCAACAAATTCGAAAGCGTAATTCTTACCGCGCTAGTTATCAAGGACTGGGGCAGACTTAGCCATAATGTTGTGCATGTATTGAAACGCATTTATAGATGTTATCATGTTGATAGCCAAGAGGGTGTTGTCAATCAAAATTGTAACCTAGTCTTCTTTAGTAATCTTACGTTGTGCTGATTATGTGTCTCATTCTTCGATCATCGACACTTTCTGTAAGCATTCCCAGTACACCTCCTGACTGTATAACCAAGTCTCTGCACAGCCGTATGTGTATTTTTTGCTTGATATCTCGTCTAAGATGATCCAGCTTCCAGCCCCCCCCCCCAACCAAGGCATTGCCTTTGACTAACATTTCACGGAATACATCATCATCAATTTCACGATATTTAAAAATATATCGCCAGCTTGACAGTCCACCCTGTCGACAAATATGGTAGTGCTGCATGCACGCATTCATTTAACCATTCCGTTTGAACACTTGATCTAAGCTTTTTCTTAGCCAGAGATAACACTGACAGTTTGCTTTACGGACGGTTAGACCGAATGGTTTAAAAAATTATTTTAAAAATTAGCTAGTACATTTATCATAAACTAGAGCAATGATATTTATTTTCTTTGTTGTAATTGTTTTTCGTCAGTCCGGAGTAGACAAAGACCACTTCATCAGATGTGTGCTAGTAATGTTTATGTGTTGAACGATGGCTAATGAGGCCGATTCTGACACGAAATTTTCTTGTGCAGTAGGTGCAGGTAAAGGATGGAGCATCACCGGGAGCAGAGTGAGACCAGACATTCCTGACATGTCTCTTGCGTTCTGCAGCTGCTGTTCTGCTAACTTCATGTTGCATGGAGCTCATGTGGAAAGTGGGACGCCATGATTTTGATCCTTTGCTATTTCCCTCCCACGTGTCTGGGTTCATGTCAACGCTTTTAGCGTGGCTTTAAAGTTGTCTTTAAAACGTTTCTTCCGCCCGCCAACAGACCGCTTTTCTTGTTCGAGCTCACCATAGAAAATTATCTAGGGCAGACTGTCTTCTGAAATTCTCACAACATGTCCCGGCCAACGAATCTGGGACTGCCTTAATATGGCAAAGATTCTGGGTATATCTGCCTGTACATAATAAATGTTATGTTCAATGAGTGCTTGATAATATATGAAACATGAAAAGTCGTAAGTTGAATCTTTAAATAATTTGTTTTGTTTATTGTCATAGGTTATGAAGTGTACTTTGTTTAACAAGAAGAAATCCATCATAAAAGTCGGGGACAAAAATGGGGAAGGGGGAGTTTAACGCATCGGGTGATAGCAACCCTAGCTACGCCACAGTTAATCAGCAATACATAAAAGGGAGAGGAAAAGTTGGGCTACTGACCTCTCTGGTAAATATCGGACGAGATGGGACTACAAGGGCAGGGAGAGATATTTGGGGAACAGAAATGATAGGGGAAGGGGAGATTATTTTTTAGATTTATCCATACCAGTAAGGTTTGATTTTGATAACTCTCCCGACAATAGCTATATTTTTTAAAAGTATTTTACTAAATAATTTTTGATGAGATCAATTGCAGCACATTGTCTATTGAATTGTTTTGTATCCCTAGATGCAGGGATCGAAGTCAAGTTGTCCAAAACTTGATATTATTCATGATAGCCCGTATGCAGATAAAATGCTGTAGAGCAAAACACTGGTTAAGCATATTTCATGATATATGATCAGCGCGCGAAGTTTAAAAATTAAAGTTTATACAGAAATAAAGAAAAAGAAATTTACGTTTTTTTTTATAAACTGTTTTAACTTTATTGCGAATTCCTTGTTTAAGACGAATATTTAATATATTTGCATAGCTTTAAAACAAATACATTTGTTTAAAGAATTATTTAATACAATCGACTAAAACATGTAAGAAAGAAAGTGATTGTTTCCCTTTAAAATATTTATTAGCTTTAAAACTTCATTTAAAAATGAAAACAAAATAGAGAAAAAAAAAAGAAAAAGGTATTTAAAGCTTAAATTAAAACAAGAACAGTAAGACAAGAATATTTAGACTAAAAGCCTTTCTCATTAGGACATATGAAAATTCCGGAAGCTGCATTTTGAAAAACCAAGATTACAGCATGGAAAACCAAAATGAAATATACATTTTCAAAATAATAATATTTATATAAAAATATTGTTATGACATTTTATAAACCGTCTACCTCAGTAACGAACAACTCATGTCTTTTTAAATGTGTAGACGTAGTGCATGACTAGGGGATCCTCTTTTATATTAATGGACAATCTAAGCTCAATGACTCCAATGGTTAGGAAGTCTATGCCGATACGAGCTCCCTTATGTTCAGTGACACTTTCTGATATTACCTCTGTCGCCATCTTGTTTCAATATGCCCAAGGAAACACTACAGCCATACAATGCCTCTGTCACCATCTGGTTTCAATGTGCTTATGGAAACACAACATCAATACAATACCTCTGTCACCATCTTGTTTCAATGTGCTTAAGGAAACACAACAGCAATACAATACCCTTGTAGCCATCTTGTTTCAATATGCCCAAGGAAACACTACAGCCATTCAATGCCTCTGTAGCCATCTTGTTTTAATGTGCTTAAGGAAACACGACAGCAATACAATACATCTGTCACCATCTTCTGTTAATGTGCCTAAGGAGATAGACACAACATCAACAGAAAAAAAGGAAATGAATCAATAATTTGAACTTAAAGTAACGACACCTAATTTATTATTAGAATAAACGAACACATAAATATGAACTTTCAAAGAGACCAAGTAAGACACAATGCAGACAATTCAACATATTCAAACGTATGCTTCATGCAAGGCGTCACACCTCTTTAGAGCCGAGTCTTGAATACGTCGTTTCTTGTCTACAAAAGGGAATGTGATATTGGCATCGTTTGTCACTGGCACTTTTTTTTACGTCTCAGTGTCGCTCTAGATTTGCATTCGTTCATTGTCAACATGGCAAAACCCATGCAATGATCTATCTCAATTAGCCTAAATTAAAGACTGAATCGTCCTGAAAGATATGAGAACATCATATACTCACTGTGATATATACAGATTCTTACCTAAGTACTAGCTGCAGCCTCCCATATATAACAAAGTATGTACAATCAATTAGCCTAAATTAAAGACTGAATCGTCCTGAAAGATATGAGAACATCATATACTCACTGTGATATATACAGATTCTTACCTAAGTACTAGCTGCAGCCTCCCATATATAACAAAGTATGTACATAATATATTAATCAGTGACACAAGCTAACATACAGCTTCTACATTCAGACACTGTATATACACTTAACTCTATGTGAATTACTGTGGCAACATTGGTAGAGGCTAGTGTTGAGTCTGTCTTAAAACCCACGAAATAAGTTTCATTTGAAGACTGCAGTTGGTGATCAGTAAATTAACTGATTCCTAGTCACTTCTATGTGCACTCGTTACTCCCCAATTCGCTATCCTTGACATATCCACACGTTCCTCCCCAATCCTCTATCCATAACACCCTCACTCGTTCCTCCCAAATTCTCTATCCTTTACATACCCATTCGTTCCCCCACTATCGTCTATCCTTGACACCCTCACTCGTTCCCCCCCCCTATCATCTATCCTTGACACCCTCAATCGTTCATCCCGTCTCACCTGTTCATGACACATTTCCCTCTATTCATGACGCCCCCGCACGTTCCTCCATTATTCTCTATTCATGACACCTCCGCGTTCCTCTCCTATCGTCTATTATTGACACCCCCACTTGTTCCTCCTCTATCTCCTGTTCATGACACACATTCCTCTATTCATGACGCCTCCTTATTTGAAACAACTCGAAAAGCACCTCACAAAGTGGCACTGGAAATCTGTGAAATTTTCTCATTAACACCAGGGACAGAAACATTGCAAATCCCATCTACATGCATAGGCGTCAAAATGATCAATAAATTGATCGTGGGCCCTTAAGATCTAGAAGAAGAAGAATGTCATTAAATTCTGCAATCAAGTTACGATTAATTAACGCGCCAAGGCGTTCGAACGCGAGACAAAGACAACACATCTATACTTACATTCACACACCTCTCTCCGTGTGACACCAGCCACAGAGAAAAAGTGATCACGTCACTCCACTACTCCACTCACTTCATTGGCTTCCTTTACAGGCACGCATTGACTACAAACTGTCTGTTCTCTTTTACAACTTTCTCTAGGATTCCTGCCATTTCTATATAAACGAAATTCTTTCTGTCTATTCACTCTTCTACAGCTTCGCTCCTCCACAGACACGTGTATTCTGTCCGTTCCCAAGACACACACTAAATTATATGGCGAACGATCTTTCAATTTCTGTGCTCCCAAACAATGGATTTCTTCGACACTACACATCCGCAATATACCAACCACCCAGGCCTTCAAAACTGCACTGAAAACACATCCCTTTAAACGATACTACCCGGACTGATTTCCTTACTCTGGACCGATAAACGATCCTGCTGGCTGTCGTCCATGGTTTGCTTTGTAAAATTTCTTGGGTGAGTTGTTGAATACACCTTTGTCTTTTGGCTATATGCTGTTTTTTATTTCATTTATGTATTTTATTTTAATGTCATGATTAGGTTCCCTTTGCTAATATTTTTTATGTACAGTGCGGTGAGCCAAGTACTAGGCTGGGGTACCGCACTCCATAAGATAACAAATTATTATTATTATTACATCTATCTTTTATCTTTCTGTCTATCTATCCATGCATTTATAATAAAAAAAAATAAAAAAAAAACTATTCAATATCTAAAACACATTATCGACTTGATAAAACACATATAATTTAAAAGCATTTTGTATTTTTTTTTACATATTTAAATGTATTAAAGTAAAACAATTGATATCCTTCAATCTACTGACTTGGTAAATGTGCAGCACTCTGTGAACTAAACCAAAGATGGCGGAGTTTATTATCAATATAAAAATACTTGAAATAGATGAAATTACAAAAATGAACAAAAAATGTAAACTAAATTGGAGTTCTCACAACTACATTTCATTATTGTTACATGCTTTTATTTTGTAGATTCTACATATTAAAAGGGGTTAATTTGCAAGAAATTTGCTTCAATGGGAAATAAATTATGAACGCTTTTCGATCGACATTTATATCGACCATTAGATATTTTCTGTGAGGAACTTTATTGTTATTTTGTTGACAGAAACAGCTGTGACAAAAATTGAACTGGATTGTTGTTTTGAAAAAAATCGCTTGATGGAAAACGTCATTTCTTTTTTCATGTCTCATGTATTTTTTGTTGAAAATATTAAGTTGCTAATCTACTTCACAAGGAAGATAATCAAACAACAGAAGCAACCATCAAGGTTAGTTCAACGCTTAATTGTAGGAGAACAACATGGAGTCCTACCAACATGGAGCACTCGACAAGACAGCATAAAAACATGACGTCACTACACAATAAATAATATGGTGTGCAAAACAATGCGCAATTAGCATTCAGCATTTTGTCAATTCCCAACAATGACCACACCAGGTGACACCATCCCTAGCTACGACACCTTAATATAGTACGCACACCATGAGCTTACCACACTAGGTGACACCATCCTAGCTACGCCCAGTAATATAGTACGTACACCATGAGATTACCACACCAGGTGACACCATCCTTTGCTACGCCACCTTAATATAATACGCACACCATGAGATTACCATACTAGGTGACACCATTCCTAGATACGCCACTGTAATATAGTACGTACACCATGAGATTACCACACCAGGTGACACCATCCCTAGTTTCAGCACTGTAATGTAGTACGTCTATTTTCTTCTTTAACTTGTATTGTCCTTGTACACATAACTTTAGCTGGGATATCCATAACAGTGTATTATGACTGTATACTTAAATTAAATATACTGTGTTAAGCCCAGCGTATGAGTAATCACATGCTCGTACCTAGAGGTTTTAATTAACTTAATTCATTTTTTGAAACATGTAATGAAGTACTAAATAACTTAATAAGAAATTGACCACATCGTGTCGTTCTTGAATTTATAAGCAAAAAATTATGTCTTTAATGACAATTTTAAGTTCAATATTAAGTATTAAAATGTATTAAATTGAAACTATCAATTTCAACACCTCAAAACTTACTATGTAAGTTGACAGCACTATTTGAACTAATCAACATAAATATTGAATAACCTTAATTTGTTTTTCTTTAAACATGTTTCCAAAAAACGATTACTCAATAGAATAAATCCTAGTTCTCACAACTGCAACACGATAATGATGAATAGTTCAATTTTATTGAAAGATGTTGTTTTTTTTCTAAACATATAAAAAAAAAATTCAAAAGCACATGCAAACGAAAGTGTTTAAAAGGGAAATAATTATTTGCGCTTTTATATATTTATTTATAGAAAGATATATGTATCATTGATGTTTTGGTATATATTTTTACTTTGTAAAGCAATCGTTTCAAATACAATATTAAAATAAAACCTGTGAAAAAAACTGTCTCCAAATGGAAGGTGAATGGTTTTCTCACTTTCTTATGTTGTGTTTAGGAAACGATGAGAAAACATTGATACAATTAATTTAATTTAATTTCAAAAAGCTTAACTATCATTAGTCTGCAATGAACACCTGTGTTCTCTCAAATTCGACCCCTTCCTATAGGGATGCAACATACAAATGAATGATAAGTTCACCAATGCCAAGCAGCCACACCAACATTCCAAATTCTGTCCATGATATGTAAGCATGTTAGATACACTCCCTCTTTCAACGGCGTAAGAAAAGCAAATCTTTTTATTAAGATTTCGTGATTATTTTTTTTTACTAACTATTTTTGTTATGAGTATGATGCGGTTGCTTTTTTTGTCAAGCCGATTATGCCCCCTGTTTCTTGTTTACATCTAAGACTTACTATTTAAACACAACTCTTCTTCTTTCTCTTATTCAATATCTTAAAGGCCCACTTAAAATGTGACACTTGTTGACCATGTTAAAGTTCAATTTACTAAACAATTCATCCTATCTAAGAACAGTCCTGAAGCTATTAGATCAGTTGCTCTCAACCTTTCTAATGTTGCAAACCTTTTATACAGTTGCGTGTGTTGTGGTGACCCCTAACCATAAAGTTATTTTTGTTCCTACTTCGAAGCTGTACTTTTGCTTCTGTTATTAATCGTAATGTAAATATATGATTTGCAGTATGCATTTTCATTGTTACAATCTAAACATAATTAAAGTAGAGTTATAAATAACAAAAAACAATGGGGTATTATATATTGTAAAATATCTATTTTAGTTACAAATAAAAGAGATTTTGTCTTCCAGCATGGTGTAGCATGGTTAACATTATTAATATATAACAGTAAACTATATTGCTACATTTTGAGAAAGCATACATAAAAATCAGACGTCAGTACGAAGGTTGAGATTGCTTCTTTCTAACCAAATCAGAAATTTTCGGGGCAGGTTTGCAAGAGCACAACGAAGATGATCTTCCACAACAAGTCTACATTTAGACTTGATTACCAACAAGCTGGAAAACCTTGTTTTACAAAGATATGTTGTTGGAAATAGAAGAAGAGGACGCCTCATACAGTCTCAGATTTTATCATTAGATTTTCATAATCTGAGTTAGAACGTGGCCATTAAAACATTACAATCCTATCCCAAAATTGGGCATGACATCCTTACAATCCCAGTGAATAATTGGCATTATATCCTTGCCATGCTATTGAAATCTTGGCAGTGACATCCTTATAATCCTAGGCAAAGACGTTTGCCTTTCTTGATCCAGAATTTTATATTTGTCATTGTAGATAAATCGGTTCTCGCTGCATCGCTGTTAATAAGTTCATTAAAACCTATTGTGGAAACTCAGGAGAATTTCAACTTTGACTCTGAATTGAGTTCTGGCAAGTGCAAATGGTTTGTCCGGTAGATTTGTAAAGTACGATGGAATTCGTCTGCAAGCATGTGCAAGTGTTCCTTCACATAATGTATCAACGTAAATCTTTTGTCTGGTTTAAAGTCATATTCCTCAAAGAAACCAGGTAAAATAGGCAACATGTCAATTTTATTTTCAAGGCATGTTACATGTGATCCTTTCGGTGATAAATTTAACTCTTTCAAGATGACAAAGATGTCAACCAAGCAAGCTTTTTTTTAAGAGTTCCCTTTTATCACTAAAAAGTGTTTCGAACACTGTAGTCTTGCTTTCTGATTTAAAAAAAAATCTTTTTGAGTTCATCCCGAAGCTCAAAAACACGTTTTAAAACTGTTCCTCTCAACAAGAGAACTCACTTCAGTATGAGATAGCAGAGCATTGTTCGGCTCATACAGCTCGTTGCACAATTGCTAAAACAGTCTACTGTTTAAAGTGCTCGCCTCTAAAAAAATTGATAGAAGTTATGACGTTTTTCAGTACTCTTTGTAACTCTGTGGCAACGTCTTCGTTGCTAATATTTGCCGAGGAAACTATCAGTGAGTTCCGATGACCTTTGATGACTCATTCAGTAACAAACTTTGAATCCAGATTGACATCCTTGCATAGCTGAAGCACCATCTGTTACTTCCTAGCCTAGCTGGAGCACCATCTGTAACTTCCTAGCCTAGCTGGAGCACCATATGTAACTTCCTAACCTAGCTGGAGCACCATCTGTAACTTCCTAACCTAGCTGGAGCACCATCTGTAACTTCCTAACTGTTATGGTGGACTAGCGGACTGGACCGTACCAATAGCCAGCCAAGGCAATAGCGCGCATGCGCAGAGAGACTACACAGAGTGTGTGTGTTTATGAACCGTGTTCCGGAGGCAAGCAGAAAGTCAGCACCTGATTGAGAACGTGTATTTATGTATATATATGTTTATGTTACTTGTTTGGAAATAAAAACAATGAAAACATAACAAAATGGTGGCCAGTATAAACATAACAGTGCGGTATCGACCAGCATCAACAACACAGTATGATGGTCAGTATTAACTCAATACAAAACTCAGTACAACTCAGTACAACCGAGTGATAATTGATACGCACGAGTGAGTTCACGGAACGGAGGAGGTAAATACACAATGGAGTCAACTCTGACCCAAGCTGACATTATCCAGAAGCTCATACATCAGAACGAGCTACTTTTGAAACTAGCCACAGGTAATACGGCTACGAATATGAAGTTTACACATTTCAATAGTAACGAGGAAACGTTCACAGACTACTACGCTAGATATGTGACCTTCGTGTTGGCAAATAATGTGCCAAAGGAAAGACAGGCACAATTTTTTTTAACAAGCCAGACGCCAGAGCTGCATAAAATGTTATCAACCCTCGTACA
The DNA here is from genome assembly GCA_964033795.1 of Lymnaea stagnalis. Classification (NCBI taxonomy): domain Eukaryota; kingdom Metazoa; phylum Mollusca; class Gastropoda; family Lymnaeidae; genus Lymnaea; species Lymnaea stagnalis. The sequence goes on from CAXITT010001534.1 coordinate 55,949, forward strand.
ACAGAAAGAACCACCACAAAATTTAAATGAATTGAACATAGAAGAAATATATAGAATAATGATGGATCAATTTGACCCCACCAAATTTGTAATCAGAGAAAGGTTCAAATTTTGGTCTGATGCAAGTAGAAAACCGGGGGAAACAATCAAAGAATTGGCAGCTAGGATCAGACAGGATGCAGCGACTTGTGAGTTTAGTAATATCAAAAATCCTCTAGATGAAGCTTTACGAACAAGATTCATGTGCTCTGTCAAGAACGAGGCTGTATTGAAAATTTTGTTTCAGATGAAGGACACTGAACTGTCATTCAACAAGGCAGTAGAAAAAGCTGTTGAAACAGAGGAGGCAGCGAAATGTGCCAAAGAAACAGTCCATGAAGAAACGCCTATCAATAAAATTCAGTCACACAGAAAGAAACAACATCAGACAGTAGAGAAATTTTCTCCATCTCAAAGACAAGATTTTCCGAGTGGAACTTGTGGCAGGTGTGGAGTAAGAGGCCATAAAGGAAATGTCTGCAGATACAAAGACGTGATCTGCCACTTTTGCCACAAGAGAGGACATCTTGAAAGAGTTTGTCTAAATAAGAAAGAGAATGCTCCAAACCAGAAACAGATTCATCTAAAAAGAATAAGAAGGCAAAATCAAATAAAAACTATCCCGCCCCTTATTCAAGAACTCATTTTAGGAGGAAAGAGGTTTGCATTTGAAATTGACACTGGAGCCGGAGAAAATTTTATGTCGGAATCTGTTTGGCGAAAGCTGGGACAACCAACATTGAGCCCAGTAGCGGTCAAGTACGAGTCAGCATCTGGTGACCTACTTAATGTTTTGGGAAGTGTGCAGATAAAGGCTAAAGCAGGGGAAATAACTACAAATTTGTCATTTGTAGTAGTGAAAAACCACAACTTAAACTTGTTGGGCAGAACTGCAATAAAGAACCTCAAGATTTCAATAGACGCACTGTTTCAAACAAAGATAAATCACATTGCTAATCAAAACTCATTGAGCGTAGCTTGTGAACAAATCTGTAAGGAATTCCCGAAGCTGTTTGAACCTGGTCTGGGGCTATTGAAGGATGTGGAGCTAGAAATTAAGTTCAAGCCAAATGCACAACCCATTTATGTGAAACCTAGAAATGTTCCATTTGCAGTAAAGGCAGAGCTAGCAGAGGCTTATGAAGCTGGAATATCCTCAGGAGTATGGCTACCAGTACAGTTCAATCAATGGGGCACTCCTGTAGTTCCAGTGAGAAAGAAGTCTATCACAGGAAAAAAGTCACAAATTAGGGTCTGTGGGGACTATGCAAAAACTGTAAATCAACAGTTAGAAACACCCAGGTACCAAATGCCCTTACCAGAAGACCTCATGAGGAAGTTAGCAGGTGGACATTATTTCTCAAAAATAGATCTAGCTGATGCTTATAATCAGATCAAGCTGGCTAAATAATCCCAAGAGAAATTGGCACTAAGCACACATAGAGGTGTATTGCTGCAAACACGGTTACCATTCGGTATTACCTCAGCACCTGCATATTTCCAAGAAATCATGGACAAACTTACACAAGATTTGCCTGGAGTAGCAGTGTACATGGACGACATTCTAGTGAGTGGAAAGGATGAGGAAGACCATGTAATGAACCTTCGCAGGTTATTACACAGACTCAATGAAAATGGGTTGAAGTGCAGGAAGGAAAAATGCATATTTGCCCAAGAATTAATTGAATATTTAGGGCATAAATTATCAAGCAATGGCATATCAAAAGGAGCCAAAGTAGATGCAGTTATATCCATGCCAGCACCCACAGATATTTCCAGTCTACGGTCATTTCTTGGTCAAGTGCAGTTTTACAACAAGTTCTTACCAGACCTATCAACTGTACTTGAGCCATTATATTATTTAACGAAAAAGAACGTATCATGGAACTGGAAAACAGAACAAGAAGAAGCTTTTAGGAAAGTCAAGAAATTGCTTTCTTCTGATACAGTTCTAGCTCACTATGATCCAACTCTAGACATAGGCATATCCTGTGACGCCTCTAATGTTGGCATAGGAAGTGTTCTGTTCCACAGATATCCTGATGGTAGTGAACGCCCTATTGCTAACATTTCAAAAACCCTCACAGCAGCACAACGCAAATATAGTCAGATTCAAAAGGAAGCACTCTCAATTATTTTTGCATTATCAAAGTTCCATCAATATCTGTATGGAAGAAAGTTTGTGTTGGTGACAGACCATAAACCACTGATAAGTATATTTGGTTCAGGAAAAGGAACACCAGCACTGGCAGCAAATCGTTTAGCCAGATGGGCTCTTACCTTGAGTCAATATGAATATATCATTTAATTCCGTAAGTCAACTGAACATTGCAATGCGGATGCTCTTAGTCGTCTACCCTCAGGGCCTGATGACAATTTTGATGTGGAAGAAAGTGAAGCAGACATGGATGCTGTATGTATGATCAAACAAATCAGTTTACAGATCAGACCAACAGACCCAGGAGTCCTTGCTAAAGAGTCACTTAAAGATTATACTGTGTCTACAGTAATGAGATATTGTCAAGAGGGATGGCCTTCCTCTATAAACAAAGAACACTTGAACAAGGAGTCAGCTAATATAGCAGCTTTTAAAAATATTCAAGACTCACTCTCCGTGGAGTCGAATTGTCTATTTTATGGTTCGAGAATTGTGGTACCAAAAATACTACAAGCTCAAGTTCTCCAAATCCTGCATACAGGACATTTTGGAATCGAGCGGATGAAACAGTTAGCAAGATCATCTGTATATTGGCCTGGACTTGATACTCAAATCATGGAGATTGGTCGAACATGCCAAGCATGTGCAGAACACGCCAGAGACCCAAACAAAGCAAGTATCCACCCATGGATGCTGCCAGAAAAACCGTGGAGTCGAGTGCATATTGATCATGCCATTAACTTTAAGGGATCACATTGGCTGGTGGTGATAGATGCTTATTCAAAGTACCCGTGTATCCACAGGACAACATCTACGTCGACCAAAGCCACCATTGATCTTCTGGAGGAAGATTTTGCTCATTTCGGCTATCCACACACCATAGTGAGTGACAATGCTACTTGCTTCATCTCAGAAGAATTTCAGCATTGGTGTAAGGAGAGGGGTATTGTACATCTCGCAGGCGCTCCCTATCATCCTGCTACGAATGGAGCTGCCGAGCGACTCATTCAAAGTTTCAAGAGTTCACTGAAGAAATCCTCATTACCTTTGAAGGAATCTCTACAAGACTTTCTACGTCAGTATCGTAGGACACCATTGGCAAGTGGATTATCACCAAGCCAACTGCTGAACAATCGGCAAATAAGAACACTTATTGATACTCTAGTTCCCTCACCTGCTCATCAAGCACAGGGACAGCATCTTAAAGAAATAGCCGTCCGCAATGGGACAAACAGAAGTCCTAGCCGATCATTTAACCGGGGAGATCCATGTTACGTCAGAGTATATGGAACAGCAACAGACTCTAAACCACGATGGGCTCCCGGTAAAATCATCCAAGTTATGGGTCCACGTCTCTTCAAGGTAAAGATTTATCCAAATGGTCCCATTTGGAAGAGACATTTAGACCAACTTCGCCCAAGGTATGGAGCAGAAGAAGATTCAGAACCAGGTTTGGATATAATGACAGGAAGTCTTTATCCAACAGCTCAGGCAGCCCTGAGTCATAAACCGTCTACACATCCAGCAACTCCAAGTCCACATAAGAAGAAGATTAACCCTCGACATCCAAGACCTTCAGACTATGTTATTCCTAGGAGATCTCAAAGACAATGTCAAGCACCATTGGTACTGGACTTGTAATTGTTCGGGGAGGTGTTATGGTGGACTAGCGGACTGGACCGTACCAATAGCCAGCCAAGGCAATAGCGCGCATGCGCAGAGAGACTACACAGAGTGTGTGTGTTTATGAACCGTGTTCCGGAGGCAAGCAGAAAGTCAGCACCTGATTGAGAACGTGTATTTATGTATATATATGTTTATGTTACTTGTTTGGAAATAAAAACAATGAAAACATAACACTAACCTAGCTGGAGCACCATCTGTTACATCCTAACCTAGCTGGAGAACCATCTGTAACTTCCTAACCTAGCTGGAGAACCATCTATAACTTCCTAACCTAGCTGGAGCACCATCTGTTACATCCTAACCTAGCTGGAGCACCATCTGTAACTTCCAAATTCCGTAAGTCAACTGAACATTGCAATGCGGATGCTCTTAGTCGTCTACCCTCAGGGCCTGATGACAATTTTGATGTGGAAGAAAGTGAAGCAGACATGGATGCTGTATGTATGATCAAACAAATCAGTTTACAGATCAGACCAACAGACCCAGGAGTCCTTGCTAAAGAGTCACTTAAAGATTATACTGTGTCTACAGTAATGAGATATTGTCAAGAGGGATGGCCTTCCTCTATAAACAAAGAACACTTGAACAAGGAGTCAGCTAATATAGCAGCTTTTAAAAATATTCAAGACTCACTCTCCGTGGAGTCGAATTGTCTATTTTATGGTTCGAGAATTGTGGTACCAAAAATACTACAAGCTCAAGTTCTCCAAATCCTGCATACAGGACATTTTGGAATCGAGCGGATGAAACAGTTAGCAAGATCATCTGTATATTGGCCTGGACTTGATACTCAAATCATGGAGATTGGTCGAACATGCCAAGCATGTGCAGAACACGCCAGAGACCCAAACAAAGCAAGTATCCACCCATGGATGCTGCCAGAAAAACCGTGGAGTCGAGTGCATATTGATCATGCCATTAACTTTAAGGGATCACATTGGCTGGTGGTGATAGATGCTTATTCAAAGTACCCGTGTATCCACAGGACAACATCTACGTCGACCAAAGCTACCATTGATCTTCTGGAGGAAGATTTTGCTCATTTCGGCTATCCACACACCATAGTGAGTGACAATGCTACTTGCTTCATCTCAGAAGAATTTCAGCATTGGTGTAAGGAGAGGGGTATTGTACATCTTGCAGGCGCTCCCTATCATCCTGCTACGAATGGAGCTGCCGAGCGACTCATTCAAAGTTTCAAGAGTTCACTAAAGAAATCCTCATTACCTTTGAAGGAATCTCTACAAGACTTTCTGCGACAGTATCGTAGGACACCATTGGCAAGTGGATTATCACCAAGCCAACTGCTGAACAATCGGCAAATAAGAACACTTATTGATACTCTAGTTCCCTCACCTGCTCATCAAGCACAGGGACAGCATCTTAACAGCAGCACAACGCAAATATAGTCAGATTCAAAAGGAAGCACTCTCAATTATTTTTGCATTATCAAAGTTCCATCAATATCTGTATGGAAGAAAGTTTGTGTTGGTGACAGACCATAAACCACTGATAAGTATATTTGGTTCAGGAAAAGGAACACCAGCACTGGCAGCAAATCGTTTAGCCAGATGGGCTCTTACCTTGAGTCAATATGAATATATCATTTAATTCCGTAAGTCAACTGAACATTGCAATGCGGATGCTCTTAGTCGTCTACCCTCAGGGCCTGATGACAATTTTGATGTGGAAGAAAGTGAAGCAGACATGGATGCTGTATGTATGATCAAACAAATCAGTTTACAGATCAGACCAACAGACCCAGGAGTCCTTGCTAAAGAGTCACTTAAAGATTATACTGTGTCTACAGTAATGAGATATTGTCAAGAGGGATGGCCTTCCTCTATAAACAAAGAACACTTGAACAAGGAGTCAGCTAATATAGCAGCTTTTAAAAATATTCAAGACTCACTCTCCGTGGAGTCGAATTGTCTATTTTATGGTTCGAGAATTGTGGTACCAAAAATACTACAAGCTCAAGTTCTCCAAATCCTGCATACAGGACATTTTGGAATCGAGCGGATGAAACAGTTAGCAAGATCATCTGTATATTGGCCTGGACTTGATACTCAAATCATGGAGATTGGTCGAACATGCCAAGCATGTGCAGAACACGCCAGAGACCCAAACAAAGCAAGTATCCACCCATGGATGCTGCCAGAAAAACCGTGGAGTCGAGTGCATATTGATCATGCCATTAACTTTAAGGGATCACATTGGCTGGTGGTGATAGATGCTTATTCAAAGTACCCGTGTATCCACAGGACAACATCTACGTCGACCAAAGCCACCATTGATCTTCTGGAGGAAGATTTTGCTCATTTCGGCTATCCACACACCATAGTGAGTGACAATGCTACTTGCTTCATCTCAGAAGAATTTCAGCATTGGTGTAAGGAGAGGGGTATTGTACATCTCGCAGGCGCTC
>CAXITT010001535.1:35902-60154 GCA_964033795.1 Lymnaea stagnalis
GGGGGGGGGGGGAGCACTTCCCCCCGGAGATATAGCTGAAAGAAACCCTGAATTGGAAAGCTATATTTCTCAAAAATTAGATATATATTTATCTTCCTCTCGCGTACGAAAGTTATACGAACACTTCATTCGGTGGTACATCATTATAAAACTAAAAACGGTGTTTTTTCTGACCTAATCATAGGGTCACCTCATTTGTAACGCATCATCCTTGAGTTCTAAATAAAGCACGTATTTGGACTGGTTATAAAGTTATATGGCATAATATGCGTGAAAAATTTAAATGTGATCAGTTCCCCTTTATGAAATGCGATTAGACGAGCAGCATGTGTTCTGTAAATATGCATTTTTTGCATTTGGTGTCACCCTATGGGATGGTGTCACCCGGTGCGGTCCGCAACCACTTGCTACGCCATTGCCTATACTAAAGCCTTTATAGTTTAAATTTAATTTATACCACATCTCTACATTCCTACACTTACACAATCTCAGTCAGACAATAAATCAATATTTTATGTTCATTTAGTTTGATTAACAGTACCGTGTAAGAAGCTATTATTGACTTTTATGAATTAAAAGTCCTCTTGTTTGAGAATAGAGGTTAATTTTATTAATTGATGAACATATATTATAATTATAAATAGTATTATATTATAAATTATAAATAGTGTAATGATTTTAAAATGAAATAATTGAACTGTCAATTTTCTATGGTCGACACTTTTTGACTTTTGCTTACAATGCCGGTTCCGGTTAATATTTTAAAATAATAAAAAAATCAGGTTCAGCTTTAGTACTTTACTAACCTGGTAAACAAAGGAACTCTACGTATTATATTTCCACTGTGATAAAAGACATGAGGTGAGTCATGCGTTTAAGAATGACTATATTTTATTTAAAATTATTAAAATGATTATATCCCAGTTTAATTTACGCTGTTGCCACACAATATTCTTTAAATTATTTCGTAGGCCTACCACTACCTGATATCGATAAACTCTGTAAAACAAACAGTAGGTTGAGTACTCTTGAGTAAACACAACAATCATAAAATGAATAAGGGAAATTTTGACTAAATGGTTTGGGTTTTGCCAAGAGTTTTCTCGGTCTAATCGCAGTGACATCACATTGGGGAATCCCAACACTGGACTTACGTTGAATAAATCGGTTACCGAATAAATCTATTCTTTGATTTGAAGGACCCCGAACGATGTGTTTATAAATAACATTCCTGTTCTTTACTGAGCATTACTCGCGTCATAAACCATGCGGTTAATATGAAGTATATAAATAATAATATTGAAATGAAATTTTAACTTAGACGTTTCAAGATAAAGAAATATTTTAAAAAAATGAAAACCAAACTAAAAGATTTGTGGAATACACTTTTCCACACTTTATTAAAGGTACCATGGAAAGTAAAATCCAAAAGATGTCTGAAAATTCAAAATCTATTTTTCCTATGACACCAATGACACCATCAATAGCCTCGTTTTGTAATATTATTTAACCACGCTGTGAAATATTGATTTTTAAAACCCTTCAATCAAAAGCATTCCATCGGTATACACAAACCATTTTTGCCAGTAAAACAAAATGGCTCATAAATCGGATAGCAAACATAAAAAATAATTGTGTGTACCAATTGAAAGCTTGGTCTAAGCTTTTTATGATTTTTCAATAATACCAAGTTCGATGATATGTAACGAGGAAATAAACAGTAATTTTATGTCAAGAAAAAAAAATCTTCCTGCTTACTTATTTTTAGTATAAGAAATTCAAATCCCTGGATATGAATGTATCTTTTATATTACAATTATTGAATTCTTTAGATTTTGCTTAAGTCGGCATCTCAGAATTAATTAGTAAAGTAAATTTTATATCTTTTCCTCACAAGTTTTTTGACTAATAAAAAATGAGCTCCGGCTAAACTAAAAAAATCTACATTGATATAACAAATAAGGGATTGGAAAACCCCTCATGATCATATCCAAAACGGAAGGATAGAGACCCATTTTCAACAAGATGGTGGTGGCCTTGTTAATTCGTGATCCAGAGCTTGGAAATTTGTCAATACTCCTATAGCTTAGGCCTATAATACATATATAATTTAAATTAGGCTAAGACTGTACTTATACTATTATATCAGCTGCTAATTAATCTATTTAGCCTGAAACAAAACATGAAAAAGATAGAGTCAAATAGTAACATGGTTAATCTTTTGTTTTTTGTAAAGAGGATTTATCCAAGTCAAAAGATTATCTTGAAGTTCAATATTTTACTGAGATACTACTACTGTTCTAATTTATATTTCTGCATTATCGCTAATATTAATGCATATAAGTCCTAACTTAAAAGAAAGTGGGCAGCAATACTTGAAGCTTATTTTTTACAAAGACGCAAGTTGGTTTGAAAATAGTGAATGGGATTGCATTAGTAATCACTAAATTAACTTAGAGGCAGTCAACTTTCTATGCTACAATATACTATAGGACAGTGGTTCTTAACCTTTTTGGAGGTACTGAACCCCACCAGTTTCATATGGGCATTCACCGAACCCTTCTTAATAGGAAAAATAAAACATGATTTATTTATTTTTGGATCTCCGCCGAACCCCTGAGACTGACTCACCAAACCCCTGGGGTTCGATCAAACCTAGGTTAAGAACCACTGCTATAGGATATATACCAACACAAAGACAGTTAAAAAGGGGTGTACTGAAATGCCCAGGGCCTCAAGTTTGATCATTAACTTTAATCATTTCTAAAACAAAATGTGTCCTTCTTTGAAAGAAAATGAGATCGCTTAATAAAACATCATTTACAATTTTAAATCTTAAAATACATATTTTTTCCTTTAGGCCCAACAGAGGTAGACCTGGTATGCGAGGAGGTATGAGAGGACCAGTCAGGCCCTTTGGGGGGCCCCCAGGGCCGTAAGTTTTTTCTGCTTTTGTTTATATCAATTTCCATATTTTTATACTTTATACCATTTTGTTTTTATTGAATATAAATATAGCAAATATTTTCCAAGTTCAATTTCATACTGCATTTAATATATTTAATGTAGTGGCAGAAGGTAAATTTACACATTCAAAGTAATAGTGTATTCTAAGTTCAACATATTTTTTATATTAATTTTTTTTTAAAATTTAGCTATGAAAATAAATGGTTTTTAGGTAAGTAAGTATTTATACTTCTCTAACACTGTGCTTTTTATTTTTAAGATATAGACCATTCATCCCCCATATTCCATTTGACCTTGTCCAGGCAAGTAACGTTCAAGAGAACATTTTTTTTTCAATAATTAAAATATTTCTTAGTGATCCATTTTTCTATAACTAGAATGTTTCATGTGTTTCTGTGTGCCATGAGTGATGAAGAGGTATGAACCTGTAGATTTTTGTCTTAATTTTTATAATAGGACCCTTTGTACAATTTCTGATTGAAATTAATAATAATTTTTTTTATCTTGTAGTGTGAGAATGCATTTCCTCGAGCCAAACCAGCTCCTGATGAGAAGGCACTTACTGATGTGAGAAGATCTATTAATAGTTTCAAGCTTTTTTTAAAATAATTTTTGTTTTTTTACATTTGACATTAAATTAAAAAGTGATGTATTTGTGTCTTCTGGTGAAAAGTTCTCCCATGTAGAAAGTTTCTAATTTTTTGTTTCCTTATAAAAAGCGATTGTTCCTTAAAGCAAGATTTATGTTAAAGTGACCACCCTTTCAGTAACAAAATTCGTTGTTTTTTTTGGTCGTACCATATTTAGTTTTAATTTATAGTTGTTAATTATAACAAAATATTCAAAGCTAGTGTTACATGAAAGGGTTGGACACCTTAGCACCAATTAAATTAAAGCTGGTTATGACTACCACATTTTAAAATAAAAGAGGATGTCCAATTATTATCAGGCTTTGCTAAAGCGACACACGGACCTGACACCGTCCTCTGCAGAGCAAGCGTCCATCCTAGCTCTGGTCACCAAAGTTCAGGGAATTCTTGATAACCTTGTCATCGCTCCAACAGGCTTTGAAGCAGCGGTATGTGATTCTAGTTATTTTACAACTTTAAAAGGTTTTTAATATGATTCATTAGTCACTGGTTCACACATAGCTTTGCTATAATAGTATTTTTATTTCTGTTACTAAAGACTTTAGAAGAGGTGCGTCAAGTTGGTTCATTTAAGAAAGGCACAATGATGGCCGGCCATAATGTTGCAGATATTGTTGTGATGTTTAAAACTTTACCTACAAGTAAGTCAATTAATTCATCCTTTCATCTATTAGTTGAGCACATTAACAAATAAGAACTAGTTTACATCTATAGCTAGTGTAATGAAAGAAATAACTCAAGCAATGCTTTGTTCTTCTGGATTCAGGATGTGGAAAAGGATTAAGTAAAATTCACATGATTCTATTGTCTTTTTTTTCATTTTCAGAAGAAGCGGTTACTGCTCTAGCAAACAAAGTCTCAGAAGAGTTAAAATCTCAAGAACCCCAAGAAGGTGCTTATAAACTGTTATAGAAAACTTTTGACTCTATTTAATAATTCACCTTGGTATTTAAATATGAAAACATCTATAAGTAAGTCTTCCTTACCATTAGTTTTCACGTTATTGAAATTCCAAATTTGAAAGTCATTTCACTGCATTTGATTAATGTGCTGCCTTAAGGTTGTTTGTTAACTTCATTTTTTCAGAAGCTGTTCCTCCTCGAAAGAGGGTAGCCCAAAATTTACCTAAAACAGGTGCAGTTTAAATGTAAAGATAAATATAGCTTGATTATAAGTCTGCTCTCATTATTATAAAGTAAATAATACTTCAATATACATCATAATTACTTACTTTTTTTTATCTTTGAGTTATTTTACATGTTAATTTTACTATTACTAAAAATAATTGTTATTTTCTTTGAAGAACAATCAAAATTCCTATGCCACCAGAAAATGTTTCTATTTTGTTTTGTAACAAAAGATTAATCTAAATCATATCCACTTTCAGTTGTTAACATGTTGCCAAACGAGTCTGGTTTTGAAGTAAACCTTGGCGATACGTCAGTGCAATGCCTCATCACAACAATTCCTCCCAATTTGAAAAAACTGGATCCAGAGTTACACTGTAAGTAGCTTTTTCCATAATTATTAGTGAAATCTATAGTTTTTGTTTTTAAAAAAACTTTAAATGTAATTCACAAATATATATAAATGGTTAAATATATATTTTATCGTCGCAGTGGATGGTAAATTAATGAACAGTCGTTTAGCTGCAATTCGTCATGCTCGTTGGTTTGAGGAAAATGGTCAGCACTCAAGTGTCAAAGTTCTTATACGTCTGCTCAGAGATCTGAAAAACAGATTTGAAGGAATGTCACCACTCACCCCGTGGATTATAGATCTACTTGTAAGCAAATTTTTAAAATATCATTTTGAAATGTAGAAATTTCAATAGTTTTCAAATTAAACATATTTAATAAGTTCAATTAGCTATACAATCTTGCAAAAATGTTGCTCCTATAGAAACTCAAATCATGCCTCATCAGCTAACAAATTAATCAATCAATACTCCAAATGGTTGGATTAAAAAAAAAAGTCTTTTTTTTACTACTGTCAACTTGAGATGATTTGTTTTTTTGTTTTTTTTACCCAATGAAGATGATAAAACATGAAATTAACATTGTCTGCTTTCAGGCCCATTTTGCCGTGGTCAATAATCCATCACGACAACCTTTGCCCATTAATCATGCGTTTAAGTAAGTATGACAATAATTTATATTTTAAGATTTGGAAAGCAAAATTATAAAAAATATCATCATTTGTTGATGCCTGATAGTGTTATTTTAATTAAGAAGATATTTTTAAAATTATATTCAATTTCAGTGAAATTTTATAATATAATATTTTTTTTTTTCTAAATTAGAATTTATTTATATTATACTTTTTTTTATCATCTTTACTTAATATAGACGAGCTCTTCAGATGCTGGCTGCTGGATTTTTTCTACCAGGATCTGTTGGCATTACTGACCCATGTGAGCAGGGAACTATCAGAGTGCACACAGTCATGACCCTGGAACAGCAGGTCAGTTTGTAATGCAACACATTGTTTTCTCTTTTATTAGCAAAATAAACTTACATATTTTAAATTATAATTATAATTAATTTTTTTAAAGTAGGAATCTCAAACCAACTGAAGAATACTAGGAGAATTTTGATTCCCATGGGGGCATTAACACAGTCCTACTATATACATTGGAGTTGTCTTGTGACACTCGTCTTTTTGCCAGTTGCAGATGAAATTCCAGGGCTCCATGATGCTTGCAGTTTGAGGCCCTTCTTAATTAAGACAAACTGTTTATGGTTGCAATGTCAAGAATAAAAAAGAGATTTTTATAAATAAACTAGGAAAGGGACTAAAGATTCTAATTTTGTTCTTCTATATATATTAGATAATAATATACTTCTTAGAGCAGTTTTGAAAAGCTTCATGGCCTTTCAATGTTCCACAGATTTAGTCACTGAAACTTAAATCTATTGATTAATTTATTAATGTGTTGCTGACTACATGGTTACATAAAATTGCAGTTTTTCTGTTTTGTTTAAAATGAAAGTGAAACTGAAGTTTTCTTTGTTACTGTTGCGTATTCATTGTTTCAGTTTCATTTCTTGGAAAAATGTACATCATTATGTAAGACATGATTCCACCTCTTGTGACCTATCATGATGAATATTTCATTTAACCCCTTTTTTACTCTTTAAATTATCTTTTCTTTTTTAACTTGATGCACTTGAGGAACTTTGTTGCTAGCATCAGGTATAGAACTTATATTTGGTTGGAATTCAAAAAGATTTTGACTAAGTGAAAAATCAATGTTAGTATTTTTAGTGTTATTTTTTTAAATTCAGCTAAAAAATAAATTTGCAAATCGCTTTTATCACACTTTTTTTTGTTGAAGACTAAATTTTTAGCTTGAAAACACTTCTTCCATAGGACCAAGTTTGCTTCACATCTCAGACTTTGCTGCGAGTTCTGAGTCATGGGGGATACAAGCAAATCCTGGGCATGGAAGGAAATGCTAGTGAGTTTTTTTTGTTTTTTTTTTCAAACCCTTTTAATTTAATGATAGCTTTATTATATAATGATAATATAATAGTACCTGTCTAAAAGACATATGATTAAAAAGTCCCATCTGAAGGAATAAAAGAAATGCTACTGTATGGGGATCTACATATAATTATTTGGAGGAGAAAAAGAAGAAAATTGTTGACATTTAACTTTGCACATCCAGGTTTGAGTGTCTTTTGAAATTCTAAACATATTACTAATTAAATTTAAGCATAGTTACATGTTACAAGTTAATCAAAGACACAGGTTTAACCGGGGTGGTATTAATGTTATTTTACTCTCCGACATTAAGAGAATAATGGCTAACGAACATGATATTTGTATAAATTATATTTTTCTCATTGAAGTGGAAGTAGATTTAAATGAAGAAGTTATTGAATTTCAGGTATCGCCACAGAAATGAGTGTTTGGGAAGGCGTTGTGGTCTCTCCATCAGAGAAAGTTTATGAGAAGCCCTCAGAAAAGAAAGAAGAGCAAGATGAGGAAATGGATGATGATATGGATGGAGAGAGTACATAAAGAATTATGTATAGTTATCTTGAAAGAAATAATATATATTTATGAAAATGTCTTAGCATCTAAGCATAACTCACAATAATAATACATGTGAAAAGTCATACTCACTCATTTTTTAAAAGCTTCAAAGTATTGTACAGATTTAAGTACAAATTTGAACATCGTTAAATAACTTCCGTACCAATTGCAATCACCAGTAAAAAGTGGTTCATTTCTTTAATTTTTAGATGACACATTTTCAAATAATTTCTATTAGAAATAATTTGATTGGATTTAATTGTATAAATGCATGTTAATAAATTAATAGTATTGTTATGTATGTTTATTTTTTTATTTAAACATTGTTTTATTGATGTTTTTGAAAACATTGTTTTAAAGAGCTGTTGTAATTTGATAGAAAATAAAACCAAATCTGCTCATCTTGATGTTGATGATAATTTTGTATTTGTTCATGTCCTTAACAGGAATTTGATATAAGTTATTTATGAATGCGTTGAAACTTCAAATACTTTCTTGTTTTTCAACAATTAGAAGCCTAAAAATGCAAGATAAATAAAATACTATATTAAGAAAACATAGATACATTTAGATTCCCTGGTTAAGTTTATTTCATTTAAATCATTAAAAACATCATTTTATTCCTACTGCCATCTTTAACCTTTCTTGGACATCAGATCCTTAAGCTGTCTCACTGAGAGTCAATCATTTTGAAGACAATGATTGTAAGTTTCTTTTTAAGTATTTAATTCCCTTATGTAATAAATAGAAATGTTTCTTGCTCATTTGTTTTTATTTTAATACTAATACATTTCTAACTGTTCTTGGGCACAGAACACGGGTCCTGTCATGGATCCCATATCTAGAAAGAAGGTTGTAGGACTTTATTTGTACTTTAAATTGCAAAAGCAGCAGCAACTATGGCTAAATTGAATAAGCGGGTGTGGCATAATCTTTAACTGATAATACAAAACTGAGCGTCTATCGGGCATGTGTGCTTAGTAGACAAAGATGTCACATTTTACGCATTTGATGGCAGGACAAGGTGCCTAGCCTAATGCTGATGTCTTGGTACATGCAAAAATGTGTAGCATATTCTCCGCTCTTTCTTAGTAAGAGGCACCTTCGCTGGTTAGGACATGTAAGGAGAATGGAGGAAGGCTGTATTCCAAAGAATCTGCTGTATGGAGAGTTAGCAGAAGGGACAAGACTTATTACGGCCATGGCTGCGATTTATAAAAAAGAGTCACTTCTATTCCTTCAAGGAAGAAGTCTATACCTCTTAGACCTATGTGTTGCCACGCCGGCCACTGATCTAGTCTGAGTCAGGAGTAAAGGTTGATGTTGTGTTTTGTTAATCAGGTAAGCATAATTCCGTCTTGGATGCTCACAAGAAAATGGATGATATCTCTTGATGTAACTAAAGACACTTTAAAATATTATTTAAGGACACTATAAAATACTAAAATACAAATATAAGGGCACATTAATTCACAGACACAGTTAAATACTTAAAACATTTGAAGACTGTACACCTGATATATCTACTATATACCTTGCAATAATTAAAATATCTTGCCATGTTCATAAAAAAATTTTGTTAAATTATATTACATTTATTTCATATGAAGTACCGGTATTTAAATATTTTTTTTTTGATGGTGATGCATTTTCATTATATTTAAAGTTTTTACAATTTACTGGTAACATTTTTAAAGTAATGAAATAAAAACTCTGTTTAAAATTAATTTAATTTCAAAATGAAATCTTAAGTTTTTAAGTGAACATGCTACTACTACCTACGGGTGCTACATTTAAAATTCAAAAGTTTAAAACTGAATTGTAATAATTTTATTTTAAAAAATCTAACCACAAACTACCCAATAGCAATAAATGTGAACAATGTTCACTTCAATTTTGTTACCCCACCCATCATTTTCTCCCCCCCCCCCCCCCCATACAACAAAGACACAGGCTGGGCACCCTTATTTCCCAGCATGTTGAATGTTAAGGTGTTTCAAATCCAAAGTAAAAAAAAATATAATCATAGTCAATTTTACAATTTTATTTGTTGTACTTGTTATTTTAGAATTCTCGCTCCCCCCTCCCCCCAGAGTCAAAAGCTGGTTTTCGCCACTGGTGAAACGCCAAAGATTTTTTAGTCCCCCCTCCCAAAAAAAACAAAAAAACAGCAATTTTGAAAAAAATGCCACCCCTCCAAATATACAGAAAGCTCCGACTGATCCTTAAGCCCCCCCCCCCCTTTCTTTTTTCCATTCAGCAATAATCATACGCCGATGTTTTGTAGCCTTTTCATAATGGGGGGGGGGGGGGGGGGTTTGTGACTACAAGGGTCTGATGATTCAGAGCCGTTACTTGACTTGAATGATTCGAAGGGAGGATATTGTGGTATGGTGGCAATGGGGAGATTGTTCCACTCAAAGATTGTACAAGAGAAGAATGAATGGAACAGGGCACGTTAGAACTCTTGCTATTCATGATTTCTTGTTCCTTCATTATTTGATCAAGATTTTGAACCCCAAATAATCTAAGAGAAGCTACTCAAATTATGTTTTATTGTAGGTGATGGGACCTACCTTAATTTGTTCCGGAAGTGATGTCAATTTAACAACAAGCTTTTTGTTTATATTATTTTCTTTGAAAGAAAGGTGTTAAAACACTCTTTGAGGTACCGTACTTGAGCCTGTCTTTACTCTCTGTGTGTATGTATGTTTTCAAGTGTATGTATTGGTACTAACAATGTTATAGCTTTGTTTGTGAGATTAATTAATGTTATAGAAATGTGATCAAAGTCAAAGATACGTGGTCAGGACTCTGCTGGAGGATAACTGCACTGAACTGCACTTCAATAATATAGACTTGAATAACTGGATGCTAAAATTTTTAAAACGTTTTGAGGCTCGCTGTTTATTACTAATATTTAGTTTAGGTACTTATTATGACTTAGTTTTATTAATTATTTATATTATTCGGAGCCTAATAATAATTTTACCTGGTTCTATCATGTAATTCTTATTATTAAAATTAAATTAAAAATAGGTGAGAGTGTGAGTGAGATAATTTTAATTAATATTCACGGTTTCACGCATCGACATGGTCTCTACTTTAACTGAGGACTGAACTGAAACCGATGAAGGTACCCCCACACCAAATCAAGGTTGACAATCTGTAGCATGTCTGAGTTTTTGTCTTATAGGCCTAATTTATAATACAACTGAATTACTACTATAAATTATTAATCATTTTGATTACAAAATAAATGGCCATATTTTTACTTCTCTCTCTTTTTATTATTTGATTATTAAATTTTTTTTATTAAAGCCAGAGACTAATTACAAATTCACTAAATAAATAAAAGACTTGTGGTATACAATCGAGCTTACACACACATATACTCACTAGAATCTCCACATCTCATCCATATAACCTGCAGGGAATATACCATTAATCATATTATTATAAATAATATAATACCTATATCATTAATCATATTATTATAAATAATGTAATACCATATTATATTTATTGAAAACTAAATACGTTTGAAAAAATTTCCAGAAACTGCCATGGGGTCTGATCAAAGCTCATTACCTGCAGGAGCACCAGGCAGTAATTTGCGGTCTCAAAGAGATGAGGAAATTCCTTATACTCAATACTCGATCAGTAAACCAATAGATTCACGTAAGTGTTATAAGGTCATAAGTTTGGATATGTATTTTATTTAAGTCTGCATATCATGTTGTTGGTAAATGTTAGTTCAGCACACCACTCATATCCCAAAGCCTCCATCTTGGTTGCCATGACAGCAGGTGTGTAAAAAAATAAATTAAAATAAAACGTAGTGCAAACACAGGTCTGCTAAAGTGGGGAGAGGAAAGAGAGAGAATGTGCTGTTTTACATACTTGCAGAGAGAAACGAAAATAGGAATGAAGCATTAAAGTTTAATGAAATAATTTTTTGAGAAATACCTTCAATCATAAACTCTGCTACTCTACCAAACCCAAGTATTAAGTCAATAAGATAAGATAATATTCTTTTATTGATCCAAACAAATGGAAATGTTTTATTGCTTACTCAAGCGTAAATTCCACCATAAATTTTGCCCCCCCTTATGTAGCAACTTTATTGTATCCCTCTAGACGTGCTGCAAGAAGTGTCAAGTTACATACGTTAGTGCGAAAAGTTTAAAAATGAAGTAAAACAATACAAAATTATTTTTAAATTATAAAAACCCAACTTACAGTTTCATAGAATACACATTTACACACTTTTTATTGCAGATTGCACCAGTAATAAAATTCAAAAGTTAGAAAAATCAATACCCATTCAAAGATGTTGAAAAAATTGAGCCTTGGTTTAAATCTCATTTTAAATATTATAATAAACCATCGAATGAAATATTACATCGGCGTATTAATATTAAAAAAAGAAAAGTTAACTCTTGTAACAATTTAAGAGTAAACAATGGGGAAAGAATTCTAGAAAGAAACTCAAAGTTGTGGGCCGAATTAACATAAGCCCCTACTGTTATATAATTTTCTAGGCTTGTAAAAGTAAACTGTTTGATCAAAATAAATTCTAAATACAGGCTTTCTTGTATCATCAAAATTTTATATTGTGTTTGCTTTTTAAACCAGATTCGCCCAGACAATCCCCTCGACCCCACAAGACACACAAGCCTGTTGTTAAACAAGAAAAAGATGGCACCCCTAAGCATGAAATTGTTGTAGTCGCAGATGGGCTCATACCAATCAAAGACCCTGACCCTGAGCTGACCAAATTAAACACAATTCCAGTATTTTTCCCAATTTTGAGAGGCTCCCTAAATATTCCGGTGGGCAGTAAAGAGGTTGATGTTCTGGACAAATTAGACCACAAACAGGTTAGTCTGCTTAAAAGAATAAAACTAGTTTTAAAAACAATGACTGAGTCATAGATTTATTTGTAATTTCTACTGTAAAGTAATTAAAGCTGTGTTCCACTAAATTTGGAAATTTATATAATTACAAAAATTCAGCAAGGCCTAACTAAGCCTGTGACCATTTAATAAAATTTATATCAAATTCAGAAAATATTTTAATAATATTGTAAAATTTCATAAAAATATCATGTTTTTGGATCAAGTCAATAGTTATATCACTGAATATCAGTTATTATGTAGAAAAAAAATTATTATTTGAAATGAAATTTTGCCAAAATTTGGATTTTAAATTGACTAAAAACACTATGCATCTGCTATAAATCTGGAAATTTCTGTTTATTTCTTTTAATTAAAATTTTACTCTAATAAAGTATTCTATAGCTTTATGGAGTTGAATCCTATTGTATTTTCAGTTATTACTTCTGTGCTTGCGATACCAGGACCATCTACGTCAGCTTGCTGAAGCTGTAGCTTTTGATCAGAATGCACTTTGTATAAGAATTAAAGAGGTGATCTTACATACTCTTCTCATTTTTTAATTCCATTTTTTACCCCTTTTAATCAAAGCAATTTTGGGATGCTATCAATCCTATTTACTTTTTTGAATTCATGGCAATATTTTTGTGCCGAACATTGCCTAAAACCTGCTGCTCTTTACACTTTACGTGTCTGGCACAAATTGGTTAGTAGGTGAATTGTTTCATAATCTAGGTATTAATACCTTAAATCACCTGATTTCAGGTTCATCACTGTTAACATTCAAAATAAAAAAAAAACAAATTATATTTAATTGTTTATAGGCAAACTTTTATTAATACCTGTCCATATTGTTTATTTTCTTAAACTAAGAATTAGCTAAAAAAAAAAGACACCAAGTATTTATCATTATTGAACACTAAATTTTAATATTTTTTCTTGTTTTTTCCAGATGGACCACACAATTCATGTCCTGATGAACACACTGGTAGAGAGACAGAAAAGGTACAGTAAATATGTTGAACAGTTTGGAAGGGTTTCAGAAACATTGACAACCTTGAAAAAAATTCAAAAGTCTATGGAAGATATCGTACCAAAAATGGATATTCTCAACAGGTTGCTGCCCACGTCAGAGCAGTTGGAGCCATTTTCATCAAAAACAGAAAGAACCATACAAAAATCATAAACTATTGACATTAATTGTGATTTTAATTATTTTTATTTATTTGACATTTCTTGAATGTGATATCCCTTTATTCTATTGTATATTAGTTTAACTAGTCCTTCATTTAATGAAAATATTTGTATGAAAAATAAATTGATAATAATTAGAGTTAGAATTTGTTTGCCAAAATTGACAGTGTAGAAAAATATATAATAAACAAGATATAGATGTGTAGATTTAAGCCCAAAGCACTAATGCAATTGTTGCTGTGGTTATCAAAAAAATAAAATTGTCATGTTCATCATCTGGCCCAAACGTGTTGTCCATGGTGGTGATTAGATGATAATTAAATGAAAACTGCATGCAAGCTGTGTGAAGGAAATAGTAGAACAAGGTATGAGGAAGCTTGAAATAGAAAGACAGGACAATAAAAGAAGAATGTTTTGGCTAAGAGCCTTCCTAAGATTAGAGGATTCCGTGCAATGAAAAGTAGGAAAATGGTTTGTCATCATTAAAACTTCTTTTTGAACATAACAATTTAAGCAAAAAAAAAGCTCTTGTTTGTATTAGTAGTTATTTGCTTTGGTCATTAAATGCACAAAAACATTGCAAATCCCCTCTACATACATAGGAGCCAAAATGATCAATACATTGATCGTTGGCCCTTACTATATAGAAAAAGATGAAATGCAGCATTACTAGAAAGCGATGGAAACTTGTGTTTCATATACCTGTTATAATAAAGTAGCACTGAATGTTTGAGAGATCTGTAAGCATAAAAATAAATATTTAGTTTACATCACCTACGTCTAGACTTGAACAATGATCAGATGAATGAAGTTCCTCTTATTAATTCATATCAGTGTCAACACTCCGAGTTATGTGCTAGAAATTGTAAAGCTTATTTTGCTTTGCATATAAAGCTTTCAATTCATCATCACAGTTTGCTTTTCATATAAAAAAAAAATATTGTACCTTTTTTAAATTTAATCATGAAATGGACTGCATCAGCATAATCCATAGTACGATACAATCATCAAAATGTAAATATTTTTTAATGTTATTCTTTTGTTACGTACTTTGGTAATTTTTTATTTAGCATTTAACATTAAATTGTATAGATATCATAAGTTGATTTCTGTCGCATGTTTACTGCTCATGTTTGAGATTGATGAATTTAATTTGGTTACAATTAACCAGGTTTTACTTCTGCTATCAAGTTATTTGATGTTTTCAATTGAAAGGGTTGCTGTTAATTGTACTAATCATTATCAAGAATTACATTAGTTTCACATTGCTC
This sequence comes from Lymnaea stagnalis, assembly GCA_964033795.1. Lineage (NCBI taxonomy): Eukaryota > Metazoa > Mollusca > Gastropoda > Lymnaeidae > Lymnaea > Lymnaea stagnalis. The sequence continues at coordinate 50,924 of CAXITT010001535.1, forward strand.
AAAATAAACAATATTTCCATGAAAAAAAACACCATATTGTACTTGTACCCTGCTTTTTTTAGATTTTCTTACATTGTAAAAATTGAACTGTTTAAAAATCAACAATCTAGTGCACATAACAATATGGAGAATACAACTTAGGCATTATTGCATTGAAGGATGTGTCTGTTTGTTTTAATGGGCCAAAAGGAATCATTTAAAATGATTTGATCAAACCTAATATTATAATTGTGTTGTTAAAGACATTAGCTTGATGTTCATTACATTTCCATGCTATTCTTAGTTTATACCACACAAACAGTGGAAATAGTTTTTCTCTTTAGTTGTTGTAGCTTTATGGAGATATCTGGGACCATTCATATATTATTTGAACATATTAACACACATTGACCAATATTAACAATACACTCACCACATACAACACATTTACTACAATTATACTAGGCATGAATGCAACAAATTTCATTTCATTGGTCAAACACAAGCATGGGACATTTGCTTGAAGTCTAAATTAGCATTTTTATGACCTTGTTTTTCAATACCATAAGTTTGGTATTCTGTATATATTAAATAAACCTTGACACTACGTGTAAGAGGAGACAGTTTGTGTCTTTCAAAGTACTTAAGCTTTATCTTGGTTAAAACTTCGTTTAATTTTCTATTGGGACAGTTGTGTACCAATTTTTCTTTCAGCAGTTGCAAACTAGGACTAAAAAATAATTGTGTGCGTAAGCCAGATGAGAGTTTCATTTCCACTGGTGTTGGAATGTAAACATTTGACCCCAAAAAAACCAAGAGTATGTTGGGCAAGACAACAAAAATTTCCATGCATTTATGTTGTGTAATTAAATTTGAGCTTTGTTTTTATTTTTGTCCCATTTCTGTTGACTAATAAAACAGAATAATCCTTAAAATGTCTGGAGTGATGTGCTTTGCTGCTGCTAATCAGATAAAATAGACACAAAACTGACCAGTCGGCCAGAGTTACACTTCCCCTTTTGGGGGACTGAACTGGAATAAAAAATTTAGAACATAAATATTTATGTAATTTTTTTATTAACATTTTTATTTTTTAGATATAGAGAACCATTTATATACACATTTACCAGGAATGTTTAATATATATTGTCATATAGGTCGACCAACACATCCTCAAATATTAAAAATTAAAAAATGATAAAAAAATAGGAGATTTTAAATGCAAAGGTAACACTGAAAGGTCTGGCGCATTAATAATATAATTATTCAAGCCAACTAAACAATACGTTTGTTGTACTGCAATAAGAGCTGCCATAAAAATGTAGCCTTCCCATTTGTTAACTCAATAATTTGAACATGGTGCTTATCACAATTATTGGAACATGGTGCTCTTGAAAAAACAAACAATTTTTCCTAATGTGGAATGCAAAACAAGTTTACAGCTGTTGATATTTTCATACTCTTCTTCCTTTCTAGGTGGGACATCAAGTTCTTTTAGCTTTTATTTTGGCCACAGTTACCCTGAGATTCCCAAGGTTTCTATACAGTTTCTTTTTTATAAGCATTGTATTTTTTTGGGACCAGAAGCTCCATCGTTCTCTAGCATTTGTTGCACATCCTGTGTCTAAATACCCTTTTTTTGTGGTTTTATGAAAGACCTTGTGTCCAGAGCAAAGTCAGAATATCAACCTTATTTTGAGGTGATAGTATGCACATTTCATTTTGCATGTTCATTTTCTACTTTTCATCAATTTTCAATGTTAAGGTAAACTTCACACCTCTTTCTTTGCGATTCCATTGCTTTATTTGTTTCACTTATTTTTACAACATGCTGTGAAAAAAAAAATCCATAACATTTATTAATATTCAATGAAATGAAGGCTTTTATTTTAGCAATTTTAAATCAGTATAAAGTAATTTATAAACTAAAAAAAATCCAGATGTATTAATATTTTTTTTTATAGGCAGCATAAATAGCTTTCAGGGTTATATGTTTTATAAACCATATACAAATATAGATGTAGAGTGTGATTACCTCAACAATATGCAAATCTGAACAGTTGTTTAAAAAAAACACATTTCCAAAGCTATTTAAATGACTCACAATATCTCAATGCACAAGTGCTCTTTCAAATGTGCTGTCTAACTGGCAAGACCAATTGAATTGTACGTTTGTACACTCTGTTTGTACACTCTCTCTCCTTCACTGTTACCTTTTTTTTTTTTTTTTCTTTTTGGTTTGAAAAATTATTTACTTGAACAAACTTACAAAAAAATAATTTAAAAAAACCAAACCTCACTCTTGAGTGTACATGTTTATATCTCACTGTAGTAAAACTCATTAATAGTTTTGAGTGCACCTGCAAACATCTCATTGCAACAAAACTCTTTTATAGCTTTGAAAGCCCTATTCAAAGTAATTTTTTATGTCATTGTCACGTAATAAAGAAATAAGCCATAAAAATGCTGGAGATGCAGAATAAGTAAAATTTAAACAAAAATTTTTTTTAAAAATCATAATAATGATAAAAAATATGTTCATATCCTTTTTGATGATTTCTAATAAATGTTTGAAACATTATAATGTAATCAGTTAGAATGTAAGTAATGATTGTAATGTCAAAAGCTTTGGTGACTTACCCTAGATCAGTTTTCCCCAAATGGTGGTCAGCGGGCCAGCACAGGTCTTCAAGCCTTATAATGCAGGTCCACACAAAATCAGTCAAGAATATGAGGAAAATGTTACAAGTTTGAGTCTTGTTTCGAAAGCAATTTAAAAAATTGAGATCATCTTTGTCATAAACATAAACAGGATTGTACGCATAAAGAGAAACCTGGGAAGCTAATGGTGATGTGCCAGATTAAAATTGTAAGAAATGTTAAACCTTTCAATTTAAAGACCACACCAAACAAGGCCAAACCAATTTAATAAACATATTTTGGCACGGGTCCCCGATGCAATGGGAAGCCTGTCCACTAGACTGTAAAACTTTAAAAGTTTGGGAAATGCAGCTCTAGATCAGGCATGGCAAACATGCGGCCCTTTTCAACCACACCTGCGGCACGCACAAATTTTCTATCACCTTTCAATCAATTTTGAAAAGCAAAAAAAAAAAAAAAAAAAAAAGTAAAATGCACAAATGCAACGGTAAGGGGATCAAGTTAACAAAGTTTGGGAAATGCAGCCCTAGAACAGGCATGGCAAAAATGCGGCCCTTTTCAACCACACCTGCGGCACGCAAAAATTTTCTATCACCTTTCAAACAATTTTGAAAAGCAAAAAAAAAAAAAAAAAAAAAATGTTAAATGCACAAATGCAACGGTAAGGTGATCAAGTTAACTTCTAAAAATTAGTTTATGTTCTGTTTAAGTGAATAATTAAAAATAGATAAATAACTATTTACAGAATTAAGTCGATATTTATTTTAAAATTAGGTGAAAAGACATGTGGCCTGGGATATGTGAACTTGCCTCGTGAAGCCTTTTGGGCTGGCCAGCCTTGCTCTAGATGACAGTGGACCATTAAGAAATGCCACCAAGAGCTTTATAAGGAAAAGAACTAAAAAATCTAACTTATGTCTTTTCTTTTCCAGATTGTAATGCTCACAACAGTCAAAAGCACAAATTAATCTAAAAATGCCATATTGTATTAAGGTTTAGAATGATTACAACCAGTGGCCATGTGTCACACATACAAGAATATGAAATGAAAGATTTTTGTACCAGTACCATTATATGTGGCAGAGAAAAGAGACCTCATAAACCCATATACAGACAATAATAGTACAATGATTAATAAGATTACTTTTTTTTTTATTAAGTTTATTATGTATATATAATATTTTTTAAAAATATACTGATAATTATATTTGGATGCGGCTATTAGGAATCAGGTCCGAGAAGTGAAAGTTTGGGTTTATTAAAAATATTTAAAAATTATTGTAGGGTTTGTAAGACAAAATTTTGTATCAAATTAAAGATAATTTAATGGGCTATATGTTTGTAAACTTACTTCTTAAATTAACTAAAATAAAATACCACAAATGACATCCGAATAGCATTTACTCAAAATGGAACCAGAAACGCATCACCACTATTTGGACCCGGTCTAAAGCTATTCGGATGTCATTTGTGGTAGTTTATTTCAGTTAAACTGAAGAATTAAGTTTACAAACATATAGTCCATTCAATTATCTTTCATTTGAAGAAGAGACTTGTAGGATGCAATTAGTCTGTGCAAGAAGAGACTTGTAGGATACAATCAGCCTGAGCAAGAAGAGACTTGTAGGATACCATTAGTCTGTGCAAGAAGAGACTTGTAGGATACAATCAGCCTGAGCAAGAAGAGACTTGTAGGATACAATCAGTCTGATCAAGAAGAGACTTGTAGGATGCAATCAGTCTGTGCAAGAAGTGACTTGTAGGAGGATACAGTCAGTCTGTGCAAGAAGAGACTTGTAGCATACAATCAGTCTGTGCAAGAAGAGACTTTTAGCATAAAATCAGTCTGTGCAAGAACAAACTTGTAGGTGGATACAGTCAGCCTGTGCAAGAAGAGACTTGTAGGATGCAATGATTTTCTTTTTTATTGGAACAATTTACAGAACTTGTGAATTTGCTACATAAGATGATCTGAGCTAGTACAGAATTGTCGATAAATCCTTAATAAATTTTCGGCAGTTGGAGTATTGGAGGAGAAGCTGATCCAAATATGATAGATAGCAGAAGCACACGTTTAATAAATGACATCAAGAGTTTGGTGGGCTCTTTTAACCTTTAGTTGTATTTAATAACAATTGTGGAAGAATAATGGCTCTATCATCCAATGATGTGCGCTATCAAACTATATATGAACAAAGCCCTTTTCAAAAACTGGAAGAAAGCGAAATGTCAGTGTGGCATTTATCTCCCCATGTACAAATTAATGATGTTTGACTTTGCCCCATGTCAAATCTAATTTACTATTATCTTAGATTGAAATGAACTAAATAAGAACTACTGGTAGTTCATTTGATGACTAAGTTAGATATTTTCCTCAGCCTTTAAACTTAACACTTGTCTTGTATTTAGAGGGTCAAGTTGCACAAGGAAATATTAATATTTTTGTTTGCTTGAATTTAATTAAAGCACTGGTTGAACAACAACGTCTTTGTTTAGATCCAATGAATAGATAAGCCTTTTAGAAACTGGGGATGTACTCATAGAGTCAGTTTAGATCAGGTGAATAGATAAGCCTTTAGAAACTGGGGATGTACTCATAGAGTCAGTTTAGATCAGGTGAATAGATAAGCCTTTAGAAACTGGGGATGTACTCATAGAGTCAGTTTAGATCAGTTGAATAGATAAGCCTTTAGAAACTGGGGATGTACTCATAGAGTCAGTTTAGATCAGGTGAATAGATAAGCCTTTAGAAACTGGGGATGTACTCATAGAGTCAGTTTAGATCCAATGAATAGATAAGCCTTTTAGAAACTGGGGATGTACTCATAGAGTCAGTTTAGATCCAATGAATAGATAAGCCTTTTAGAAACTGGGGATGTACTCATAGAGTCAGTTTAGATCCAATGAATAGATAAGCCTTTAGAAACTGGGGATGTACTCATAGAGTCAGTTGAGATCCAATGAATAGATAAGCCTTTTATAAACTGGGGATGTACTCATAGAGTCAGTTTAGATTAGGTGAATAGATAAGCCTTTAGAAACTGGGGATGTACTCATAGAGTCAGTTTAGATCCAATGAATAGATAAGCCTTTTATAAACTGGGGATGTACTCATAGAGTCAGTTTAGATCAAGTGAATAGATAAGCCTTTGGAAACTGGGGTTGCACTCATAGAGTCAGTTTAGATCAGGTGAATAGATAAGCCCTTAGAAACTGGGGATGTACTCATTAAGTCAGTTTAGATCCAATGAATAGATTAGCCTTTAGAAACTGGGCATGTACTCATAGAGTCAGTTTAGATCAGGTGAATAGATAAGCCTTTTATAAACTGGGGATGTACTCATAGAGTCAGTTTAGATCAGGTGAGTAGATAAGCCTTTAGAAACTGGGGATGTTCTCATAAAGTCAGTTTAGATCCAATGAATAGATAAGCCTTTTAGAAACCGGGGATGTACTCATAGAGTCAGTTTAGATTAGGTGAATAGATAAGCCTTTTAGAAACTGGGGATGTACTCATACAGTCAGTCTATTCCTATTCCCATTGCATATTATTCATATTGATACAGAAAGTCCATTTAGTCCAATAAGATTTTTTTTGATTTTGGACAAATATGCATGTCAAAAATGCAATAAAATTTGTTTCGGTTTATTTTACACATGTTATGAAAGTTTACAGGATCACCATTATTTTGGTTCAATTAACAATGCATGTATTTTAAACTAATTTATGCAACCGTTCATTCTGTTTATGATTTATGATAATGAGTTATGTATTTTAACTCATTAGTTAAAATAAAATCACGTGGACATAATATCTAGTTGCTTTATAAAAAAAATAATTAAGCACTCTTGACAGCGCTTATTAAATTAAACACAGTTCCCTACCTTGCGGTAGAGTTCACTACCTTGCGGTAGAGTTCCCTACCTTGCGGTAGAGTTACCTACCTTGCGGTAGAGTTCCCTACCTTGCTGTAGAGTTCCCTACCTTACGGTTGCCTACATAACCATACAAAACGGTAGCTACGGTACGTTACAGTAAGATTACTGTTTTATACGGTGGTAAAATGACCGTACATAACCGTAAAAAGACCCTTAATGCTATAACCGAAAAAATGAATTACGATGTTGTGGTGGTTTATAACCCCGTGTTGAAACTATCAAATTGCCACGTTACTTCACAAGGGGAGATAATCAAATAAGCAGGGGCAACTATCAAGTTTAGTTTTATTTGTTTTAGAGCAACATGGAGCACGCACGACTAGACAGCAAACAAAGTGGCGTGCAAGACAATGCTAATCGACATTTAGCACTTTGTCATTTTCTAACACCTTGTTGTTGCATTCATTGTCATAAAATTATATTTTGGATAGGTTCGTTTTAGATCTGTCAAACTTTCCATCTAAGGCGCTACAGCAAATGTAGGGCTTTGACCTGCCTCACCACCTCCTTCCACTCAGACTTAACTCATGCTTTTCTTTTTCATGCTTGGGTTCCCAGCTGCTGTAGATCTTTGCCCACATCATCCATCCGTCCAAGACTGGGTCTGCATGTGAGCCGTTTTACTCTTGGGTTTTGGTGGTGCAACCTCTTCACTCCTCTGTTTGTTTTTTTGGGCATTCTTTCCAAGTGTCCCACCCAGCGTAGCCTGCCCTATTATTATTTATGCTATTGGTGTGGGATCCCGATATAGTCTATATAATTCCTGGTTGGGTCATGTTCTCCATCCATATTCATCCTTGTGGGTCCATATATCTTCCGGACAACTTTTCTATTCAATAGGTTTAATCCGTTTTCCGCCTTATTTTGTTAGGGTCCAGGTTTCAACGGCGTATGTTGCAAGTGTTACAAATGGTCGCCTAATTTTGCATCATGATAATAAATAACATAGGAATATAAAAATGGTGAGTTAATTTAATACTAAGAGACTTTCAAGGGTGTAGAAAAAACTGCTTTCACTTTATTAAGAGTAGTTGACCAATGTCAATGCCAGATATCTATAACTGATGCTAAATAATGACAAACATTAAAACATCTGAGGTGTGTCTTGTCCAAATGAATAAGCTTATTTCTGAATTTAAAAAAAAGTAAAATCGTTCATTTGAATGTAAATTAAAAACTCTGCATTTGTTACACCTCGATAGTAAATATGATTAGTTATTTTCTTGCAAGCTATTATTCTTTACATTTTTCAAAGGGGGGGTTGGGGGGGGGGTTGTTACTTGGGATGAGTTTGTGTCTTTAAAGGAGCGATGGACGAAAAGAAGTTTGAGTTACTGTAGATTATAGGAGGACATGTGATAATCCCTAGGACAGTGGCGAAGGTGTTTTTATGATAGCTGTGACGAAGTGTCTATGCTCTGTCTTTTGTGTACGTGCCATCAGTTTGACAGTTGGTTTCAGAACATTGTGGAAGAAGATTTTTACCTGTACTTGTATTCTTCTACTATCAGCGAGCTGGCCTATACATGTGTTTGATTCATTGTACAGCCTGATATATATGTTTTTGGATTACAATTTACGTTGCTCATCGAAAAAGGACAGACGTTGGGCATGGCAGACACAGTAAAGAGAAGTGTAGGTCAAATACTGGAATTGATTTTGGACTTATTGTAGCAGAGGTGCAGTCTCAATTGGATAAAGAAAAACTATGTTGTTAAAGGTTATACTGGTTCTCCTAAAACACTTATAAAAGATACAGTATATATATATATATATATATATATATATATATATATATATATATATATATATATATATATGTGTGTGTGTGTGTGTGTATGTATCTCTAGTCAAGTAACTTTTAGTTTCCCTATTCATCATTCTCAATGCTGCCGTTAGTAATTATATACTATACCCCATGACCAAGCAATAGAAAAAAGAAGATGGTATCAAATTTGATAAATCCCCATTTTCCTGAATGGTTCTCTGCTGATGTGCTAAACTTAAATTACTGCTACCAATCAGGCCCCACTCCTTAGATTTTCTGACCTCCTTTTCCGTGTTACAGTTCTCCTGTGATCTCACACAAATTCCCAACATTACTGAATCAATGAATGTCGTTTGAAAATATTTTCACTATGACATGTTTTATTTTTTTACACACATCATAAAAACATTTTAAGCTATAGCGAGCCACAGGTTGGACAGCACTGCCCTTGGGGTTGTGTAAAAAAAATACCAGAAATGTGAGGGGTTTTCAAAAAAATCTTTATCTTATATAACTTTATATGTAAAAAATGTATGTAAAACCTTTCATTTTAAATTGAAAAATTAATCTGGGCTGCAACATGTTTGCTAATGTCAAGAGGTCGCTGTGATAAAAAGGTTGAAAACCGCAGCACTAATTATTAATGTATGAAATTGGAATGTTTTAAAAATTGTAATCCTCATTTGCATATCACATGAATTCACATAACTGCAGAGCAAGTATCCAGTCTATACAATCTATTACTATCACCTCTGCTAGTCTGATAAGATGGCTTTTTATGACTTGAACTTGAATGACAATCTTTTTTGTTAGAGGGATGCAACTATTGTCGATTGACTGCCTCTTAGGAAGCTTTCTTTTCCACAGCTACCGCTCTTTTATAT
>CAXITT010001536.1:4140-14728 GCA_964033795.1 Lymnaea stagnalis
ACCAACCCCCCCCCCAAAAAAAAAAAAAAAAAAAAAAAAAAAAAAAAAAAAAAAAAAATAAAAAAAAGAAAAAATAAAGGAAAAAAATTAACAAATAAATAATTTCCCTAACTAATTCCAAAAATTAAATTTTCAAAAACCAAAATTAAAAAAACAACAAAAAAAAAAAAAAACAACAAACAAATGAAATCTAACTCTTCAAAATAATATTATTTGTAATTATCATGTACTTTGTTAGCCATCTCCCTCAATAACAATAAAGTAAGTGCTTTTTTACATGAAGGAACGCAGTGCATGACTAGGGGCTCTCCTTATATATTATTTAACAAGCAACGCTCAATGACTCCAATGGTTAGGAAGCCTATAGTGTCACGAGCTCCCTCATGTTCAGTGACACTCTCTCAAATCTCTTCACTACCTCTGACACCATCTTGTTAAAATGTGTCCAAGGAAACACAACAACAATAGAATGAACGAAGTAATTCCTCCATTTAGCTTAAAGTAATGCCACTTAATTTTAATTATTTTAATCCACTATTTAATGTGTTATTAAATATCGAACATATGCTCTAAGAATTACTTATGAAACATGATGTGAATCACCCTAAATGATGTATTATGAAATGTTGATGGCTGTCCCATAAATATAACTATATGCAAAAAACAAGGCTGACAAAATAAAAACAAATCTAACGTAAGCTTCAAGCTAGAACTTACACCTCTTTGAAGTTCCCTTCATGTGACAACAGCTGCAGATAATCGACATTCATGGTCTTTCCACCCTACCACAACATTCAGATCTGTTGACAGTACTTTGGTCATGACGTCACGGTCATGGTGGCACCCAGCATATAGATAATACAAAACTTAAAACTGAACAAATACAAAATAAAATTATTCCATACAGTATTTGAAATCTTGGCGGCTCCTACCACCTGTAACAAGTTTAAAAAAATCAATGAAATCTAAAATGCTTAGATTGTCAATCAATATATATGGGGAGCCACTAGTCATGCACTATGTCTACAAGGTAAAAAGCCACGAGTTTATTGTTATTGAGGTAGAGGCTTCATTAAATAACATGACGATATAAATAATATTATTTTAAAGAGTTATATTTATTTTATTTTTTTCTCTAATGTAATCTTGGGTTTGGAAAATCCAACATCTATAATTTGCAATGGAGATTGATAAGTGTTTATTTGGTCTTTATATTTTGTCCTATTTTCATATGTCATGTCGGCTGAGAAAGGCTATTATCCGATATGTGATAAAATACATTCTTGTATTATCCTATTGCCCTGACATCTAATTTTAATCATTCACATATATTTTTTTTAAAAATGTTCTCTTGTTTTTTTTCTAAAGAATGTTTAAGCCAAGTAAATATGTTTCAAGGGAAACGATTGCATTCTTATACTACATGTTTTAGTCGATATCATTTATAATTTTGTACGAGATTTTATTTTTATTCTTGTGATTTACAATCACTATAATTTAATTTTGAAACAAAGATTTAGCAATTTATTGTTAAAAAGTATTAATAACATGTATTCTTTAACTCTTTTTTTAAAATTTTATACAAACTTTTAATTTTAAACTTTATAATTAATATATATTAAAATAAATATGCTTAACCAGGGTTCTTACACATGTAGCACTCAGTGGACCATCCTGCTTTATATAAAGCTGTAGTCCATTTGACCTCGATCCCATTATCTGGGGAATCAATATAAATGAATTTTCAGCATGTTCCAATTGATATTGTTGCAAATTGTGTACGAACATTTTATTTCAAAAAAATATTAACGATAGATTCTCAATATTCGATCCTTACCTGTACCAAGAAAACGCTTATATAATATCCCTTACCCCGCTCATTTCTGTTCTTTATTCTCTCTCCGGCAGTTCGGGTCTCATCTCTTCCGTACTTCAGGTCTCATCTCTTCTGTCCTTCAGGTCTCATCTCTTCTGTCCTTCAGGTCTCATCTCTTTCGTCCTTCAGGTCTCATCTCTTTCGTCCTTCAGGTCTCATCTCTTCCGTCCTTCAGGTCTCATCTCTTCCGTCCTTTAGGTCTCATCTCTTCCGGCCTTCAGGTCTTATCTCTTCCGTCCTTCAGGTCTCATCTCTTCCGTCCTTCAGGTCTCATCTCTTCCCTCCTTAACCAAAAATGACACTAGAACAACTCCCCCCCCCCTTTTCACTTTATTGATTGCCAAAGTGCAGTGGCGTAGCTAGGGTTGGTGTCACCTTATGCGTTAAACTCATGGTCTCCACAATGAAAAAAAACAACAAAAAACAATCTCTTCTTTTCATTCAATTTTTTCTATGTCAATATTTACCATCATTTTTTAATTTTTTTTTTTTAAATGTGTAAATTGATAAATGTAAAATTAAATTAAAATAAAGATTAAAAAAAAAAAACAAAGATAACACAAAAAAAAAAAAACAACAAAAAAAAATCTCTTCTTTTCATTCAATTTTTTCTATTTTAATATTTAACATCATTTTTTAATTTTTTTTTTTTAAATGTGTAAATTGATAAATGTAAAATTAAATTAAAATAAAGATTAAAAAAAAAAAGCTACGTTAACACAAAAGGACGGTAGCGGAATTCGATGAGAGAAGATGGAGGTTTCCGCTGCCACCCACCTTTTGTTTTTAGTAAGGAAAATTTTATTTAAAAAAAAAATAATTAAAAAATAAATAAATAGAAGACTTATCTAGTTTGATGCTTACTTGGAGGAATGCTACCCGAATAGTTTACACTCTACTTTAGCCCCACCATCTCGTTTCCTTCCAAACAACTCACAACCCCTTCTTCCCTCATACTTCTTCTAGATCCGACGTTTCCATCTCTGACACCATAAACGTATGTCTACATATTGCTTCTTAATCTTTAGTCCTTATCCCCCAACACATTCTTGTCTCATGTGTTATTTATAACCTCACCACCCCCCCCCAATTCTTGTATGTCCCTATCTACTTTCACTCACTTCCTATTTCCCCATCTCTCATTGTCTGTAGGTATTTTATTAGCAAATCCCGTACTCCGTATTTTTCATATCAAATACTTTTTAAAGAGTTTTCTTGCATCCCATGTGTTATATGTCAGAGGTCAAAGTTCATTGTAGTATTTTACAAATTTCAGATCCTCTAGTTGACAAAGCTGTAGCTAGAATGTTTGGAAACCTGGGATATCATTTGTTTTTACGTCCCATCTCTCCAAATGTCTCACAATAAAATCAATTATTTTCATCTATAGGATACCACCAAAGCTCATTTTGGCGCTATACCCCCCCCCCCTTTCTTAAATTGTATAACGCATGGGGACATATGACGCCCTCTACTCCGTTTGTTGATTACTTTAAATGATTCACTTCAAGGCCAAGACTTCTTTTAACTATTACAATTTCATTTTGTCAAAAGAATTGAAGGGTTCTTAAAGATGTATAAAACAATGGTTACAATTGATCACATATTTAGGACTGCTAAAAAATAGGTATTTATTTGCTTAGAGTTTAGTATATTTTGAAATATTAACGCTCTCTTGTGTTTAGTAGTATAACTTTAAAACATTAATTACCTGAAAGAAATATCATAACTATATGTCAGTGTTACATGTCAGGGTTATACGTTATTTTTATATGTCAGCGTTTTGACTGGCTGTTCAAGGACCACAGAAGTAGGTTTGCGTTAAAGAAACACATATATAACATGGTTTACAACACTGCCTTGATGGACAACAACATTTTTGTGACATGGTTTAAAAAACTGTCTTTATGGACAACTACATTTCTTACATGGTTTACTCCACTACCTTGACGGACAAGCACATTTGTTACATGGTTTACCCCACTGCCTTGATGGACAACAAGTGGTTTACCCCACTGCCCTGTTTGACGCAATGTCATTTTGATCCGTATTCAATGTTCAGTCGCCATTCGCTCGTTGACTTTGCGTTTATTTCTAAGGTGCTTATATCCAATTTGCTTGGTAAAGATTCCACACAGGTGCTAGTTATAGTCCAAATGTGGCGGAGGTGCTCTTCAATTACGCGAAAATACTTTACTGCCACAATTATTGATAGGTGATTTGCACGTAATAGACACTCATTACAAACAAAAATGAGACATTATTAAAACAAAAGTCAAGTGACAAACATCATGAAACAAATAAAGACACTGATTTGGAAATAATAGACACTATACAAAATATGAAGATGTGTTTGTCTTTATTTAAGACGAAGGAGAAACTAGTTATGTAACAACAACAAATGACCGTATTAAGACACACGCCAAGTGGCAGACAACATAATTTCAAATTGAGTCACAACCCTAATGGCAGACATCATGATAACATATTAAGACATGACCCACGTGGCGGACATCATTGGGACATTTTAAAACACGAGCCAAGTGGCAGACAAAAAGAGAACATATAAGAAATGCTCCAAAGAAAACAGAACAGGCAGCACAAGTACATACTAAGACACACCCTGTGTGGCAGACATCATAAGAACACATAAAGACACAGAAGTTGAATAGGGAGTAAGGAAATAATAATAGGACATTTTCAGTCAGCAGCGTTGTAGAAAAAAAGTTACTAAATTATTTCAAACGCCACATTCAAAAATTTACATAATATACATACATATATATACATATTGAATAAAACAAACTCAAAACAGTGCAATAAATTTTCATTTTCCAAAAACCCCATTTACGAAAACATCCTCCTCAATAAAATAGACTGATCTCATTTGTAAACCACTCAAATGTCCAAGACAGCCAACAGTCGTAAGCGTTGTACGGCTCAAACTGTGGTTCCAAAGTGTAAGTGACAACTACATTTGTAAACCACTAAAATGTCCAAGACAGCCAACAGTCGTAAGCGTTGTACGGCTCAAACTGTGGTTCCAACGTGTAAGTGACAACTACATTTGTAAACCACTAAAATGTCCAAGTCAGCCAACAGTCGTAAGCGTTGTACGGCTCAAACTGTGGTTCCAAAGTGTAAGTGACAACTACATTTGTAAACCACTAAAATGTCCAAGTCAGCCAACAGTCGTAAGCGTTGTACGGCTCAAACTGTGGTTCCAAAGTGTAAGTGAAAACTACATTTGTAAACCACTCAAATGTCCAAGACAGCCAACAGTCCAGTCGTAAGCGTTGTACGGCTCAAACTGTGATTCCAAAGTGTAAGTGACAACTACATTTGTAAACCACTAAAATGTCCAAGACAGCCAACAGTCGTAAGCGTTGTAAGGCTCACACAGTGGTTCCAAAGTGTAAGTGACAACTACATTTGTAAACCACTAAAATGTCCAAGACAGCCAACAGTCGTAAGCGTTGTACGGCTCAAACTGTGGTTCCAACGTGTAAGTGACAACTACATTTGTAAACCACTAAAATGTCCAAGTCAGCCAACAGTCGTAAGCGTTGTACGGCTCAAACTGTGGTTCCAACGTGTAAGTGACATTTACATTTGTAAACCACTAAAATGTCCAAGACAGCCAACAGTCGTAAGCGTTGTACGGCTCAAACTGTGGTTCCAACGTATAAGTGACAACTACATTTGTAAACCACTAAAATGTCCAAGACAGCCAACAGTCGTAAGCGTTGTACGGCTCAAACTGTGGTTCCAACGTGTAAGTGACAACTACATTTGTAAACCACTCAAATGTCCAAGACAGCCAACAGTCGTAAGCGTTGTACGGCTCAAACTGTGGTTCCAACGTGTAAGTGACAACTACATTTGTAAACCACTCAAATGTCCAAGACAGCCAACAGTCGTAAGCGTTGTACGTCTCAAAATGTGGTTCCAACGTAAAAGTGACAACTACATTTGTAAACCACTCAAATGTCCAAGACAGCCAACAGTCGTAAGCGTTGTACGGCTCAAACTGTGGTTCCAAAGTGTAAGTGACAACTACATTTGTAAACCACTAAAATGTCCAAGACAGCCAACAGTCGTAAGCGTTGTACGGCTCAAACTGTGGTTCCAACGTGTAAGTGACAACTACATTTGTAAACCACTAAAATGTCCAAGACAGCCAACAGTCGTAAGCGTTGTACGGCTCAAACTGTGGTTCCAACGTGTAAGTGACAACTACATTTGTAAACCACTAAAATGTCCAAGTCAGCCAACAGTCGTAAGCGTTGTACGGCTCAAACTGTGGTTCCAACGTGTAAGTGACATTTACATTTGTAAACCACTAAAATGTCCAAGACAGCCAACAGTTGTAAGCGTTGTACGGCTCAAACTGTGGTTCCAAAGTGTAAGTGACAACTACATTTTGTAAACTATGAACTTTTCCATCGCTCTCCAATCAAGTGTAGATGCTGCAAAATTAAATTCCGATATGTGATAGAATACATTCTTGTGTTTTAAATTTATAATTTAAAAAATGTTATAGGGACTATACAGATTTATGGGACGATATTAATCTAGGCTAAACATGAACAATCAAGGCACACACACGTCCTGCTGATTTTGAATTTAAGATGTCTTTAATCAATATTATAGATAATTTTAACACCATTTACCCGAAAGTTTGAAATGCCACCTCAAAATTGTCTGAAAGAAACCACAAATTCAAGTATTTTAAAAAATGAACCCTTGCATTTTTAGTTTGCCCGACAGTCTTCAGCAAACTAAATTTCTGCAGCCCTTCATTCACGCGAATGATATCACAGTATGGGATTAATTATAATCTTGTTCTGAATGATTACCCTAGTTTCACGCCAAAAACTGAAATAAATTAAGTTATGTATGGTACTGGGCACCATGATGCCTTCTACAAAACATTAAAAGGTCCTTTCCCGGTAAAAAACTATAACATAAACTTTGAATGCAATTATAATTTTAAAAAAAAAAACACTCATGATTTAAAAAAAAATAATAATAGATAAATTAAAACTTTTGGTTATGGGCTCCCCAGAGCCCTGCTTTGATCGAGATTCATTGACGCCTTTGATTTCCACCCTAGGCCCATATGAAAATGTTTCTGTCGATAGATACACTGCCTAGAGGCTGAGCTACTATCAGGGTGGCTATGGGTGGTCAAATATTTTCTAGCCTGTAAATGGACAGGGGACACAATTCATTTTTCAGCACACCCCCCCCCAACACTGAACCTCATTATTTTCTAATATTAAATGCATTAGTCTGGTTCTCAAGGACTTATGCCCAATCGGCCATCCCTTAGCTACGTCTCTTGCTACTGCCTCCTCTCTCCCTAAATCTGGGGTTCCCTCACCCCCCTTTTCAGGGGAAGTGTTTCTGATAGAAACACTGCTCCTGGATTGTTCGCGATGACCGAATGATGTAATATCTTTGTAATTATGTAAAATGCCAGTAATGAAATAATGAATGGTATTGTATTTTATCCCTAGGATATGGGATCAAATTCAGGTGGACTACAACATAAGATAAGACATAGGTATCCCCATGGCCAAATATATTGCACATGTCACTTCGTTGGTTTAGCACATTTAATAATTAATATATTTCTGTTGAAAATATAAATTTAAAGTTTTTAATGTAATTATGAAAAGTTAAAAATAAAATTATGTTATTAATAATTAAAGCACTAATTACACAACTTTTGTATTAACGGGTTTAATCATCATAATTATCATGTCACATAGTCATTGGACCGTTGAGGCGCTACAGATGATATGTGAAACATCCTCCTCCATATGTTGCTGTCTTCTGCACTACGCACTTCATCGCCCAGTGTTAATCATGTCAACTCTTTGATGTTTTCCTCCCATCTTTTTCTTTGTCTTCCTCTTTCAGCACTATTGCCTGCTAGACGCTATTATAAATATAGCGCATTTATCCATTTACTATATCCAGACAAATGTTGGATGACAAAAATCCATCACCATCCATAACATTGGATGAAGTCTTGTTCAGTAAATCTCTAATTGGCCAACACGTGTCCCAGTTTTGAGACGCGTATCAAACATTGAGACTATACAAATACAATGAATTAAACATATTCATTCTTATCATTTATCCAAACTATATACATTGTAAAACAGTTCATTCCAAGAAAAGGATGAAATAGAAATGTTCATCCAACTCACGTTAGAAATGTTCATCCAAAAATAACTAGGCTTAGAACTGTTCATCCAACTCACTAGGTCTTGAGTTACGATCTTAAAAAGATCGTTTCTACTGTTGAACTCTGTGTGTACGGTGGATTTACTCTTATTTATGATAAACCACTGTCATGTGTTATCTGAGATCAACGGTCTTAAAATTTTGATGGCGATTTAAAGCGTTCCCTGCGTCTGTCATATACAAGGCTTTGTGGCTAGACAACGAACGTTTCTTACTGGGAAGCCACTTCAGAATTTTTGAAAGTGTGTCGGACACAACACGCTGTAGCTAGAAAACGAAAGGTTTTTTAAATGGGAAGACACTTTTGGACTTTGGGAAATGTGTCTAAGAATATTTTTTTTCAACTCGCACTTTGGTTATGATGTTCGTGCTGGCTCAAGACTCAAATTGTTTTTATTCTTTCTGACACTTGGCTCAGGACTCAATATGTTTTCATTCTGTCTGACATTGAAACTTGACTTATGTCTAAACATGTTTTTATGCTGTCTGCCATTTGGCTCATATCTCAACATGTTTTCATTCAGTCTGACATGGACACTTGGCTCATGTCTAAACATGGTTTCATGCTATCTGAATTAGGCTCATATCTAAACATGTTTTTATACTGTCTGACACTTCGCTCATGTCGCAACATGTTCTCATGCTATCTGACACTTGGCTCATATATAAAAATATTTTTATTGTGTCTGACAAGTGGCTAAGGACTCAAAATGTTTTCATTCTGTCTGACATTGACAATTGGCTCATGTCTAAAGATGTTTTCATGCAGTCAGAACTTGGCTCATATTTCAACATGTTTTCATGCTGTCTGACACTTTGCTCATGTCTCAACATTGTCTCATGCTGTCTGTCATTTGGCTCATGTCTCAACATGTTTTCATGCTGTCTGACACTTTGCTCATGTCTCAACATTGTCTCATGTTGTCTGTCATTTGGCTCATGTCTCAACATGTTCTCATGCTGTCTGACACGTGGCTCATGTCTCAACATATTTTCAAGCTGTCTGACACTTGGCTCATGTCTCAACATGTTCTCATTCTGTCTGACACTTTGCTCAAGTCTCAACATATTCGCATGCTGTCTAGCACTTTGCTTATGTCTTACCATGTTTCCTGTTGTCTGCCACTTGGCTCATTTCCAAAAATGTTCTCATGATGTCCGTCACTTTGCTAGTGTCTCATGGTCTCTACCACTTGGCGTGTGTCTCAACATGTTCTTATGATGTTCTTACGAGTCTTGTGTCTCCATACATCTTTAATTGAAATTATGTCTGAAATATCAATTGAAATATATGATCGATTCTAACAATATTTAGGTATATATTGTAAAAAACTAAAACACAGTTCTTTTGATTAAATTAAATTATAATAGCTAACAATACTCTTGGGCTAGAAAGTGATTCATGTAAACTAATCAACAGAAAAGAGAAGAGTGGGAAATATTGTAACCGGGCACCAAACTGGTTAAGGAGCTAAAATGGGCTTTTGTTGTATTTTATTGGGAATGTAACTGGTTTTAGAGTTAAACATTTGGGAGGAAGTCATACAAAAAAATATTTTTTTCTGGTGCTCCAAAAAGTTAAAAAACGTCACCGCCAAAAAAAAACATATTTAACAAAAAAAAAAAAAAAAAAAGCAGCTGGTAAATTAAATTTTTAAAAGCTTCCTGTGTGTTCATCTTTGTATTAGGATCTTTAGAAAAAGCACTATGAAATCAACTTTAACAAAAATTCTTAACAATGAGTTATTTTTGAAACTTGGATGACATGGCTTATCAATGGCCTTACCTGATATGACGTCTAAAGGAGACACGATGTTTTAAACACAACAAAAAACTTCAGCGATTTATATGAAATCTTAAGGAGATAACACGCTTTAAACACTTTAAAATACCCCAGCCACTGATATGAAGTCTAAAGGAGATAATATGATTAACAACAACAATTTCAGGTAATGTAAGAATAACAGAAGATTGTGTTTCGAAACAGTGATATGGAATTAATATTTTTATACGGAGAGACAAGTCTTTGGTGTAGAGCTAGAGGGTCAGTGGGATAGAGGACATTATCATTCGGTTGGATTCCTTGCAACTAGGAATACAATTCGAGATTATTGTTTTTGTTTTGTATGTTCAACTGTTATAACAAATTAATGTAATGTTTACTGTGACTTCTGTTACCAAATATGTAAATAAGAATGAGCTAGGATGACCAAAGAACAAACATAAATCAAATACTTTCTAATTCTAAAAACGAGCATATTTATTTTCTATTATTTTACGGAAATCGACTCAATTTAAATGCGAAAAAAATATTAATCCTCTTTTATTTTAGTAAAAGTTTATTAATATATATATATATATTATTATAAATTACAAATAAATTAAAGTAACAAATACAAACTTATCTTGTTCATTTTATATGGGTTTGAAAGATGTAAAAAAAAAAAAAAAAAA
>CAXITT010001536.1:23320-67484 GCA_964033795.1 Lymnaea stagnalis
TTCTGATTTGGTTTCCCTACCACCTGACAAGTATGACATGATCTGCAGTATTCAACCACATCTTTCTTGATTTTGGGCCAAAAGAAGTGCGACGTGATTTTGTGATATGTCTTCTTTACTCCCAAATGACCTGAAAGTGGTGAGTCATGGGCTAAGTTCAAGACTTCGTTCCGGAATGGGGTAGGAACTACTATTTGATGAACTATCCTCCATTCTTCATCAGCATTTGCGTCTGGAGGTCGCCATTTTCTCAAAAGTATGTCATCTTGAAGGTAATAACATATCGGGAATTGTTCAGATTCTTCTTGGGTCAAAGCGTTCTCTCGAAGTTTGACTATTTCTGGATCACTCTTCTGTTCTTCAATAAGTTGCATTCGAGTTGGAGTCTTGTAATTACTAGCCTCTTCATTTAGACGTGCAAAAAATGTTTTTCCCAGGTCAATTTCAGGAAGAATTTTATTGCTTTTTTGTAAAATCTCTTTTGTGGAGATCTTGGAACTCATGGCCCTTGTCACTGCACATGCTGGATACAATTCTTGATCTTCTTCCTGATTTTCATTTAAACAAGGTTCATGAGTAACGATGGGTTCGGCTATCACCTTCCCACCAGCTAAGTCATTGCCTAGCAGCAACGAGATGCCGTCCAATGGTAATGTTGGTCGGACACCCACAACCACAGGTCTTGAGACTAAGTCTGATTTTAGGTTGATGAGATGTAAAGGTACATCTATGCATCCCAGCTCTACACCTCGTAACAGGATGTTGCTCCCAGTAGCAGTAGATTCAGATAAGGGAAGTATACCCTCAAGTAGCAAAGACTGTGAAGCACCTGTATCTCGTAAAATTTTGATTGGTTGTAGACTGGAAAAATCACCTGGCAGTGATACGAATCCTTCCGATATGAAAGGCATGAAGTCTTGTATGACATCAGTAGTTTCTGATGTAGAATTTTGGACCTTGGTAGGTAAACTCTTGTTGGAGTCTTGAGAACATTCGGCTAGGGTAGAGGAAGTAAAACTCTGGGTAGAGTCGTCAAAACTTGCACACAAGTCCTCAGTAAAACGCCCTCTGGAGGTAGACCTCTTCTTGGAGCAAAAGGATCTTGGCGACAAGCTCATAAAACTCGCAGTCGAAGCAGGAACTTGGCTGGAGTCAGTAAAACTAGCCTTATTGTTCATAATGGAACTCTTTGATGAGTCGTGACAAACCTCTTTGAAGTTTGTATGGACATCTGGAGAGCAAAAACTCTTGAATTTTGAAAATGTGTTTCCAGATGTATGACGAGACGTACAAGCGGAGACTTTGTGTTGTGTACCAGGATGTGTGGTCTTCTCAGTTTTCTTCTTGAGTTTCCAGCAATCATCCCTCGTATGTCCTTCTTTTTTACAGTAGGCACATGTGTCTTTTGCACCAATTTCTTTCGTACCGGGCTTGAATGGTTTTTGTGGAGGTTTACTGTAAGTTGATACAGCTGTCTTATTGTGCCTGTCATTTTTGGTGTCAGATGGATTCTTGGAAAGTTGATGTGAGATGGTGAAGTCGTCGGCTAACACTGCTGCCGTATGTGCGTCACCTTCGCCACGGTCTGCAATATGTATCCGCACCTCAGTACGAACACAGTTCTTGAACTCCTCCATCAGAATGAGGTTCTTGAATTTCTTGAAGTCTGTCTCGGTGTTGGTTGCGTGCAGCCACTTGTCCAGGAGCCGTTCCTTTTCCCGGAGGAACTCAACATGAGTCTGGCCATCACGTTTCCACAGTTCCCTAAACTTTTTACGGTATGCTTCGGGGACACATTCATAAGCCTTAAGTATTAATGATTTTACTAGGTTATAGTCCCCGCGCTGTTCCGCATTCAGGGACACAAAGACTTCAGATGCCCTTCCGGTCAAGGCTGGTTGAAGTAAGGTGGACCACATAGTTTCAGGAATTTTAAAATTTTGGGCAGTTATCTCAAACTGCGCAAAATATTGGTCAACCTCTTTTTCTGTAAATTTAGGGATTACTTTTGCAAATTTAATTGCATCGCAACCCTGACCGGCTGGAGCCGTGAGTCTATTTTCCATTGCTCCTAAATTGGCCGTTATTTCCATTTGTTTTAACTTTATTGTTAGCTCTCTATCTTTTTCTTCTTTCTCTCTCTGAGCTTTTAGCTCCAGCTGTTTAAGCTCTCGTTCTTTTTCTTCTTTCTCTCTCTGAGCTTCAAGCTCCAGCTGTTTCAGCTCACGTTCTTTATTTAGCTCCAGCTGTTTAAGCTCACGTTCTTTTTCTCTCTGGGCATCTAGTTCCATTTGTTTGAGCTTTAGTTGGAGCTCCATACTTGGATCAGTCGGTTGTGTGACTGAGGCAAGTTCATCTTCAGATAACATGTCTTCATCCACAAAGTGAACGATGATCATGTCTCGTATGGTCTTTTTTACGGCCGAATGAGCTACATTTATTTCTAGAGCTTTAGCAATGGAAAATAGCTCCTTCCTAGAACATTTGTCTAATGCCTCTACTGATGGGTTTTCAATATCAAAATCCATTTTGACACAGGCAAAATATAACAATGATTTTTTTATAAAAATTTAAGCTTAGTGCACACACTAATGAAAAAATTGTAACCAGCTCTGTTGTTGGTGTCGTAAAATGGTATCGTGAACTCAAATTAGTTTGAGTGTATTAAGGTAAACAGTTTGTCAAAATCCACAGAAAAAACGCTCAATTTATTATTGGTGTATTAAAAACTATGGATTAAAATTATCCTCGGAAAATCCCACAATTTGTTAAAATTGGGGTCTAATGAGAATAAAATATGGATTCGGTTATCGCGGACGATGCCCCCAATTTGTTACAATTGGGGTCTTGAGAAAAATAATAATATGGAGTCCGCTATATCCGGGACGAGCAACCCAATTTGTTACGCACTGACTTGTATTGGGAGAAATTAATCTCCTATTTTAATTTTAATTGGCTCGTTGTAAACAGTGCCTAACAAAGGACGATACCATATAATCAACAATATTAAAGATACGACCCAAAACAGTTTCTAGTTACAATTAATTAAGATTTATTATGTCTTAAGATAATTACAAAATAAAATAAAATAAAATTACAATCTTCAACTTACAGTATGGCAGATGTCGTACCGGTACACAGTTAATACAATTAGAAATAATGATGCCAATAAATAATGCGAAATAAACACATATAAGTAGGAGCACACAAATACACAAAAGAATAAAACACGCCTCGTAATGTTAAGAGAATCTATATGAAATCTCCGTCTGTCGTCCGTGCCTGTCAATCCCTTATATAGGTGGGTCTACCGACGCCCAAGCCCTGCCTTCGAGACATTTCGAGAAAAATCCCAATCATTCTACCAAATACTATTTGGAACAGATTAATTATTTTCAGTGGCTGGCGGTGTAAACAAGAAATACATCAAAGACCTAAGCCACACCCCTTTGTGAACACAGCGTCTCATGCGGGGTCAATCAGAGGGCACGTACGAGAAATATTGTGTAAACAAGCTCTCTGTAACACATGTCAACATTACTCACACGTCATCGGTAGACGTTGGTCAGGTCAGTGTTTATCTAAATTTTTAAAAAAATATCCCAAATGGCATTCGAATAACTTGAATAAAAAGGGACCCGGGTCCGAATAGAGGCGATGTGTTTTCGGTTACAATATTCTAAATTCTAAAACAATGTTATTATTTTTTTTAAAATAAACCTAAACTCTCAACGGGTTAGAATAGGAGCATCCGTCAAAGAATTCGAGTTTGTCAAAACAAATCATCGCTAGTGACATTTTTGCTGGTGTCAGCCAACTAGGACATTAAGATATTTTAGAACATAGATGGGAACATGCGCTTTAACAATTGTTTCAAATGACTTAAAGTTTTAACTAAAAAGTAGTAGCACCTTTAGTTTCATGGCTGGTATCATTCAGTTGAACGGTGAGTTCGAGGGAGTGGTTAGGATTAGGTAAGTTTTAACTAAAAAAGTAGTAGAACCTTTAGTTTCATGGCTGGTATCATTCAGTTGAACGGTGAGTTCGAGGGAGTGGTTAGGTTTAGGTAAGTCTAGTTAAGGTTTAGTGAGGCTGGTTTCAGTTTGGTGAGGATGGTTAGTATTGGGAAGGAGGTGAGGCTAGAAATTAGTTTGTCTACGGCTTTTGTCACACTATCATCACTTCATGATTATGTGTGGTAGAGTACAACTTTTTGGTATTGTGACAGTTCATTTTACAACAAACTTTTTATTTTACTTAATTTGTGATTCAACATCTCGATATGAGACATAATCAGTGTTCGTTGTCTGTTTGTTTAATTTTTTGATGAGCTGATATTGTTTGATTGCATAAGGTGACAGTAGTGTTAGAAAGTGATATTGTTTGATTGCATAAGGTGACAGTAGTGTTAGAAAGTGATATTGTTTGATTGCATAAGGTGACAGTAGTGTTAGAAAGTGATATTGTTTGATTGCATAAGGTGACAGTAGTGTTAGAAAGTGATATTGTTTGATTGCATAAGGTGACAGTAGTGTTAGAAAGTGATATTGTTTGATTGCATAAGGTGACAGTAGTGTTAGAAAGTGATATTGTTTGATTGCATAAGGTGACAGTAGTGTTAGAAAGTGATATTGTTTGATTGCATAAGGTGACAGTAGTGTTAGAAAGGGAACGAAACGTAGCACACCACTTAATGTTCACCTTTTGTTACCATGCTGCACCATTATGAATGAAATGATTTTAAAGTTTATAAAGATGTAGCGCCTTTGTTTAAATTGTAGATCAATCTATTAATACATTCCCCATTTAAATAAAGAGTGAAGAACGTTTGTAAACTACGATTAGATGGACTAAACAAGAAATGGTCAGCATAACGTCATTTAATTCAAATGTGTAAATAAAGAAACACTATTTTATTATACGTGTTGAAACATTAAAAAATTATTAAGAAGAAATCTGTACACAATGTTTTCTTATTCTGAAACAAACAGTGTATCACAATTTATTTGTTTTTTTACATTGCAATTATTAGTAGAGTATTTGAAAAGATTAAAGAAAGTCTTAAATATATTTATCTTAACATTGTAATTTAGTATTGCCATCTAACCATTATTAAACAGAAGTTAAATAACAATGCATAAAATTTAACGTATGGCACAACGTGATGCGTTAGATAAAATATGGTTGTATTGTTGACTGGTAAGCCAGGGATTAAATGGTTCGGGTTAACATGTGGCGCTGATATCTGTCGATCATGTCCAAATAAATGCTTTTTTGGGGGTATTCTTCGTCTGACGACGTCTGTTACAAAGAAAGAAAAAAAAGTTCCCTCTTAGACGTCCGCTACGGTACTAGCTAGGGAGTAGTGCCACGGTACTAGTTAAGGAGTAGTGCCACGGTACTAGCTATGGAGAAGTGACACGGTACTAGCTAGGGAGTAGTGGCACAGTACTAGCTAGGGAGTAGTGCCACGGTACTAGCTAGGGAGTAGTGCCATGGTACTAGCTAGGGAGTAGTGCCATGTTACTAGCTAGGGATTAGTGCCACGGTACTAGCTAGGGAGTAGTGCTACGGTACTAGCTAGGGAGAAGTGCAACGGTACTAGCTAGGGAGTAGTGCCATGGTACTAGCTAGGGAGTAGTGGCACGGTAATAGCTAGGGAGTAGTGTGACGGTACTAGCTAGGGAGTAGTACGACGGTACTAGGTAGGGAGTAGTGCCACGGTACTAGCTAGGGAGTAGTACGACGGTACTAGCTAGGGAGTAGTGGTACGGTACTAGCTAGGGAGTAGTGCCACGGTACTAGGTAGGGAGTAGTGCCACGGTACTAGCTAGGGAGTAATGCCACGGTACTAGCTAGGAAGTATTGCAACGGTTCTAGCTAGGGAGTAGTGCCATGGTACTAGCTAGGGAGTAGTGGCACGGTACTAGCTTGGGAGTAGTGCCACGGTACTAGCTAGGGAGTAGTGCCACTTTACCAGCTAGGGAGTAGTACCATGGTACTAGCTAGGAGTAATGCAACGGTACTAGCTAATGAGTAGTGGCACGGTACTAGCTAGTGAGTAGTGCCACGGTACTAGCTAGGGAGAAGTGCCACGGTACTAGCTAGGGAGTAGTGCCATGGTACTAGCTATGGAGTAGTGGCATGGTACTAGCTATGGAGTAGTGCCACGGTACTAGCTAGGGAGTAGTGCCACTGTACTAGCTAGGGAGTAGTGCCATGGTACTAGCTAGGGAGTAGTGCCACGGTACTAGCTAGGCAGTAGTGCCACGTTACTAGCTAGGGAGTAGTGCCACGGTACTAGCTAGGGAGTAGTGCCATGTTACTAGCTAGGGAGTAGTTCCACGTTACTATCTAGGGAGTAGTGCCGCGGATGAGCAACTAACCCCTTCAAGTTTCGTCAAACGGCCTTTTTCAGGGCCATCAAAATATTCACCCAATCTTAAAATGGTTCTTTGGTTCCTTAAGTCTTGTTAGAAAGGAAAACAACAAGAGAGAAAAAAATGATTGGAAAATAAGAAACTATTTCAAATTATAATTTTTTATTGAAATAATATGTTTGTTGGAATAAATCTGTTTATTGTAATTCCTGTATTTAAAATCCAACAAAAGCTAAAGTAAAACAAACTTTTATTACCAACATGGACTTTAGTTTACCATACACGTCTAATTAAACAAAAAAATTATACTAAAATGTACTTTAGTTTACCATACACGTCTAATTAAACAAAAAATTGATACCAACATGGACTTTAATTTACCATACACGTCTAGTTAAACAAAACATTGATACCAAAATGGACTTTAGTTTACCATACACGTCAAATTAAACAAAACATTGATACCATAACGGACTTCAGTTATTATGTGAGTCTAGTGTTCAGATAATGTGCATTTAAACGACGTGAGGTGTTAGAAGAATTTCTAGTGCCACGATGTATCTAAAGATTAACGCCACATGAGGGGGTGGGGGTGGGCTCTAGTGACACAGCGACTAATTCAGGGGTTATAAATAGGTAAATGGACAGGACTGGACAGAAAGCACCCGGATAGGGAAAGGACAGTCGAGGGACAGCTACGCCGGGCGGAGAGCTGGGCCGGACAGTCTACTGGACAGGAATAGAATACAGTCAGAGTTGTGAGATGAGAGAAAGTATAAGCGAGTTATCAGGCCAATAAATGAACAAGATTATACCCAACAAAGTGTTATTACCTGATTGTTGAAAAGAGGTAGAACGAACGAGGTTACCATCCACATAAAGTAAATAGAGGAATGAGGCTTGACCACCGGTTTCTTTAAAGTATAACGAATTGACTAAACCACTTCTAATTAGTTTTGTTCTATATATCAAGGGTCCACGATCAATTTATTGATCATTTTGAGTCATATGCATGTGGAGGAGATTCGCAATGTTTCACTGACTGGTGTCGATGAGGATATTACAGTGTTTGTAAGGGCTACTTAAAATAAGATCAGACTTTTTTTATTGATCCACATAAATGGATATGTTTTTTGACTGCTTTATACATGTTCAGCACAAAATTAAAACAATTTGAACACAATACAGGTATAATAAAATATTTCAAACAGCCATTCGGTGTGTTCTCTTAGCAAAATCGGGGACTTATAAGATCTATTTCAGGTGTGTGACTTCAGAGGAATCACGCCGGTAAATTCGTACAGATTGGAGAACAAAATGATTTTTATATCGGTCAATCCTCACCCTAATGGAAAGAATTCTTTCTGAACGGCCCGATCCTAAGTGCCTAGGATGAAGAGGGTGGGATGTATCACCTATAATGTGTTTAGTTTTGCAAAAAATCTTTCTTTAAATAGTTCTTCAAGTTAAGGATGTTCAGTTTGTGTTATGTTCCTAGCTTTCTTGATTAGTCGGTTTATGCATTGTTTAATATCAGACTTTGAATTCTCATACCAGCAGGTAATACTGAAATTAAGCAGGCTTCCAAATGGTTGCACTGTAGAATAAGTTAAAGATATTCGTGTTTACGCCAAAATCGTAAAGTTTTTTGAGGTAGAACAGTCTTTGGTTAAGTTTCTTACACAGTATTTGGCCGTGCTCATGCCATGCTAGCGTATTATAATGGTACTTGTATGCCACCACTTTCTCCACATTTTGATTTTTTTATTTTGAGATCTGTAATGTGATGTTTCCCCCTCCTGAAATCAACAACCATTTCTTTTGAGATATTAAACTGAAAAAAAATTTCATCGCACTAATTGATAAAGCTTGTAACTAATTTGCGGTATAGACCTCCTCCTTCAGATATTAAGTCAACAATGGTGGTATCATCAGCAAATTTGAAGATTGGAACAGTGTCGCTTGAGCTTTGAATATCATTTGTATATATTGTATATAGTACAGGAGAGAGAACGCAGCCTTGCGGTGACCCGGTACTTATTTCTCTGGTTAGAGATATTTGGTTATTTACTTTGAAATATTATAGTCGATTTGTTAAAAAGTTCAGTCTCCAAGCCTGAATATAGTGGGGTCATCATACACTGTTGGTTGGAAGGGCTGAGTCAATAGACACAAATGTGTCTAGTGTTGTCGCCTTAACTGTTTCTTTTTAAAGCTATTCCAATGTCTGGTTGTCTTTGGCAGGAAATAGCGATTCTTATACTGGATTCTCGATGGTATGAGCCGGAATTTCCTGTCATGCGCTCGTCACTGTAAATGAAAGATGGGGACGAGTTTCTGTTCAATACTGGATCAGTGGACCAGCCAATCATTTATCTTGTACATCATTGAGAGCCTGGATAGTCGTCGTTCCTCCCCCGGTGACCAGCCCAGTGTTTCCAGCTTGCTGCCAACACTAGAGGTGTTCCTGTAACGGTTCAGGACAAGGCGTGCTGCTCGTCACTGGGCTGCCTCCAACCTGTCAATGCTTTTCTGGGTAAATGGGTCCTAGACTGAAGATTCAAAATCTAAAATCAGAAGGAAAAAATGTTTATATACTCATTCTTTCACAGAGCAGTTGACAATTTTAGATTACGCTTTAAGAAACTTCGGGTAGTGTTTGACTGAATACACATTGCTAACATGCTCTTCCCAGAGGAATTCCCTTTGAATGGTAGCACCCTGTCCTTAACGGAGGAAACAGGCTCAAATATATTGCCATACAGTTCATATTGGTAGTTGAGATGAGTACAGCTTCTAGAGACTGATAGTATCGTGCGCTTAGGAGTGGGGAATTCCATGGCCCAGCTATTCTCTCAATCAGCTAACCGATTGAGATCCTGATGTAGCTTGTTCTGGTAAGAGCTGCTGGCGATCGTCCTATACACCACTGTGTTATGTGCGAACATTCTTGCTTGGGATGCGCATTTGGGTCACTACGTTTAGCTGTCTACGGCCTTCCAATCCATGGGTCTTGTTTGCTAGCAGTTGGCAGAAAAGACGCCTCTGGTGGTCGTGCTGTCTGCCCATTACCTGCTCCGCTTTCTCATTGCCCCTGACGTTGACATAACCTGGAATCCAATTCACTGTAAACTTGCCTCCTAGTTCACTGATTTTGCACACGTCATAAAATATGATGTCAGTGAAGTGGATGGTGCCTGGTCTCTTTCTCAATATCTCAAGAGAGGATCTTGAGTCCGATTGCACAATAACATCGGCATGGTCCGTCTCTTTCAATATGTAATAAACTCTCTCTAGGGCTATGTGAATAGCCTCAAGCTCCTCATCGAAATTTGATGCTACAATCCCCGCAGTCCAGAGCTCTTCATTCGGTGGTCCTCCTTGTGGGTTTAATATTAGCGTTCCAAACCGAGGGGTTCTTTCTCTCAGATTGGCGGAGCCGTCTGTAAACACCTTCATTGGTATGTTGGAAAATACTGCCATGGTCTCTAAGAAACTTGTTTTCTGAATATGTTCAGAGCTGCGTTTTGTCACTGCTGCATCGATCAAGGCCATATATATGGAGGGACGTGTGGGTTCCACATATGGCGGATTGACTGGTATTAGGGTCAGACGTTCTCTATTGCAAGGCAGTTGGACTGTTCTCTGAAGCTCCACGACCTGGCTCATGAAAGAGAATCGCTTTAGTCTTCTGCTCGCCACTCAGTTTTCTTGCATCTGAAACGACGTTTTACCCTTCTGCACTCGTCGGCACCTCTCTACGGAACTTAATATTGCTTTTTTCCTCCTGATTTGTAATGGTTCTACTATGGCCAAGACCTCTACAGCAGCCGTCGGTATCTCTCTATGGAACTTAATATTGCTTTTTTCCTTCTGATTTATAATGGTTCTACTATGGCCAAGACCTCTACAGCAGCTGTCGGCACCTCTCTATGGAACTTAATATTGCTTTTTTCCTCCTGATTTGTAATGGTTCTACTATGGCCAAGACCTCTACAGCAGCTGTCGGCACCTCTCTATGGAACTTAATATTGCTTTTTTTTTATTTGTAATGGTTCTACTATGGCCAAGACCTCTACAGCAGCTGTCAGCACCTCTCTATGGAACTTAATATTGCTTTTTTCCTCCTGATTTGTAATGGTTCTACTATGGCCAAGACCTCTACAGCAGCTGTCGGTAGCTCTCTATGGAACTTAATATTGCTTTTTTCCTCCTGATTTGTAATCGTTCTACTATGGCCAAGACCTCTACAGCAGCTGTCGGTATCTCTCTACGGAACTTAATATTGCTTTTCCCCTCCTGATTTATAATGGTTCTACTATGGCCAAGACCTCTACAGCAGCTGTCGGCACCTCTCTATGGAACTTAATATTGCTTTTTTCCTCCTGATTTGTAATGGTTCTACTATGGCAAAGACCTCTACAGCAGCTGTGAGTGTGGTCCGAAGTGCAGACACAAATCGGGGAAGGGGGAAAGAGGGTTGAAAAGTGAATGGGATACTGTTTGTGAAACGGGGGAGCAGGGTAAAAATAGTGTGTGAAGTAATCATTCCTATAAGAACTTAAAATTGGCAGTGATGTTGAAATATCTGTAAAGATGGTCGTATCCTGTAAGCGGATATTATTGTTATAAATTTGTTCGTTGAATAGTCAAGTGTGCTGAAATCTGTGATAAAGAAAAATTCACTTACCAGAAAACAAGAATGCGCCACTAAAGGCTTTATTTTGTTACAAACATAACATTGGGAACACTTTTTAAATTGAACAAAACATAATTCAAAATATAAATGAACAATTTGTAATCACAGAGGAATACCTCATTTAAAACATATTTATATTTAGGTTTATTTTTTTTTATATTTTTTTAATTGAGTTATCGCTATGTGTAAATATAGCCACGTAATGTAACTGTAATTTACACTAATTATTATGTAAATAAGATTTTTCTGTACACGATATACTTTTTTAATAATGTTGTTAAAATGTAGGTATTTTTCTTTTGTAAATATTTTTATGTACCCACTGAGATGTTACATTAATAAATGGCGTCAGCGGGGCGAGTAGTCATATCAGTTTTAATTTGAANTCTGAGATGCCCACTCTTCAGGACGGGCCCCCCACCCAAGTCCCCCGCCTGGGCGCTCGACCAGGACCCCGCCTAGGGGCCGCCCCAACCAACAGGCACCCGGTCGATCTGACACTATGTGTTTAAACAGTGCACTCGATCGACTTTCTCAGGAGTTGGGATGGAAAAATTTACGTCCTAATATCATCCCCCCCATCCCGGGAAAGCGTCGGACGCCCTATAAGAGGGATTCCACTGTGGGTTTCCACAACGCTACTATTTCACGCTGTAGCTGGGACGAAACGATTGCCTGGGGGCAGCGTTCTCACGGCTGAATTTATGTACACACTAAAATATTCGTTGTTAAATCGTTATTAAAAAAAAAAAGAAATGTAAAAAAAAAAAAAGATGAAATGAAAAAAAAACAACATTAAAATAAATTGCAATGGCTGTTTGAGCTGCCGTGCTAACAATTTAGAATTTAAATTAAATAATTATTAACGTTTCTGTTATTTCAATTCATTTGACAGTTTTAATAAGTGTTATTTTTACGGCGTAAAAGACGATTCCTTTTTCAAGGGCAATAACTTTCATTTAAAAAATATGACATAACATTGAGTATAATGTGTGAAATTTTTTTTTTTTTTTTTTTTTGTTAAAGTGGAATAATTTTTTGAAAGTTTTAAAAAGAAATCAATCAATATAGTCCTTTAAATATGTAAACAGTAATTTATTTTTTTATATCATAAATGTTTTTTACGAAACTACAACATTTTATATTTAAGGAAAATTTATTACAAAAAAACTATGCTTAACCAGCGTTGGATCTCAATCCTACCGTCGTATAAAGGCGATTGCATTTCTCAAGTGGTGGTCCACTTGATATCGATCCCCATCTTTAGGGATACAATATCGACACTGTCTACTCTCCCCCTCCCAACAATATATGTATACAAATAATTTCCATATTTATTGTTTTTTTATATGAAGCTAGTGTCCGTCAAACTCTGAAGATGATTTGCACTTCGCAAGACGATTGTCCACACGACCTGACATTATTCTTCTAGGATTATGCATTCCAACGACACATCGCCCCTCTTATCGCCGCTGGATAACCCAGTGGATGATACAGTTTGGCACCAGGGGCGTCAAAATTGTTGCGGGAGAGTTTCAAGGTACCAATGTAATCTGCCTATGAGAGATTCCATTCTTTTGCGTGAGTTGCTGGTTAATAATAATAATTATAACAATAACTAGTAGTCATATATAGTGCGGTACCTCAACCTAGGACTGGGCTCAATGAGCTGTACATTAAAAGCCTATTAATCTTTATTTTGCTAATTTAAAACACAAAACTGCCCCCCCCCCCCCCCCTTGATCTGTCATTAAAGTGCAATGGCAGTAGATACCATCTTTGATATGTCTCAACACACATATTATTTTGCTAATTTAAAACACAAAACTGCTTCCCCCACCCCCTGATCTGTCATTAAAGTGCAATGGCAGTAGATACCATCTTTGATATGTCTCAACACACATCTCAAGTGAGAGCTTACATAAAGCACTATTAAACCTTCACAGGGGCCTTCAAATTGAAATTCATGCAATCGGCACATTGGACATTAAGAAAGAGTTTCATGTTAACTAAACAGCTAAACACAATGAGGCTGTCATTTTTATAGATTAAATATTATGTGACTTTAGCCAAGCAATTAAGACAGCGGAAACAAGAGTCCAGAAATAGGAATGGACCTTTCTCCTGAAATAAGAGACCATTATATCATCGGAACAGCTTGGTCAATTATATGAATTGTTTCAAGAAGCTACGAGAACAAATGTAGACAAAGCCAGTAAAATATAGCAGTATTAAATTGAGTCCAAAGATGGTTTCCTAACTAGTGTACAAGGAATCTGTGGGTTGACGTGAAAATGAATCAATGTCACCTGGCACCAAATAATCAAGGTGCATCACTGCAAGTGAGTGGGGTAGATTGGCCTGCCCAGATGTCACTTTTTCTTTCTATAAAGGTGCATGATTGTATGACAAATACAGACGTTGTATCGTTAATTGGAGTGTTGCATTTTGGCGCTAGTTGTATTCGATGTTTCTTTCAGACATTTATGAAATGGACTTTCAGACTTTCTAGTGCTAAAGGCTAAAATTTACTATATTTAGGAACATCACTTACATCAGCTCTAGCTTAACTAAATCAAGTTAAATAATGGCGTCCTAGTGGATATGCCTTTTTTACTAGCTATTCTCGCCCTGAAGTCTTCATAGTCCATTTAATATGTGTGATAACTGTACACGTTAAGAAAACATTTTAGCACACATCTGAAAATGAGATTTGATAAAATATGTTCTACATAATAAGAGAGGAACGGTAAAGGTAAGAGTAACACTAAATTAGGTTCACTTGACCTATGAACTATTCACGTGGGAACAGCAACCCTCAAAGTCTCAGAGGCTCCGATCCCTACTTTACAAGTCATGCCTTTCTGATTTAATGTAAAATGAATACGCATTGCAGATATTTCTTCGTCGCTTCATACCGTGTTACTAACTTTTTTAAACACTATTGATCCTTGAAGATTATACCTATAAAATAAATATTTCATAAATGTTCTTCTTTAATACTTCTTATTTTATATTAGAGGGGCCCACGATCGATTTGTTGATCACTCTGGCTCCTGGCTTAAAGTTAGAGTTTACCTTATCTTAGATGGGTTGCCGTCCAAGGCTTACGAGTCTCATCCCCCCGGGGTGCTGGGATGTTGCCTTTGGTGGGGATTGAACTCCAGACCACCAACTAATTGGTTTGAAAAAGTTTAGACCACTCGGCCACCCATCATAATAATAACTATATTATTATCATTCATTTTTTATATTGTAATATGGTGATGGTGTGAGTTTATCAAAAAAAAAAAAAAGAACAAAATTAATACTCCCGCTAAGAATCCCGAATTTAAAAAAAATGTGCATAATATGACGTCATTAATTAAACTTTATGATTTAACAATATTTACCATGTGACAATGTAATACTCAATTGTTTGCAATAATATGAAGTTATTTTTTTTTTAAAACAATGTTATTAAATGATTTTAATCAACATTTGTATTTACTCAATGATCTGTTGAAAATGGGAACACAATTTTTATTTCAGACTATCAGCACAACAGCTCCTTTGGATTATTCAAATTTATTTGCTCAAAATATCATTGTTATGATTTAAACACTAGGTTTGAATATTGATCTGACACTGGGTATGATTATGGGTCTCACACTGGATATGTTTATAAGTCTGACACTATATCGTATTATGGGTCTGACAAATGATAGTCTAATGGATAAGAATCTTGTAAACAGTTTTTAAAAGGAAGGTAAATGCTTCTTTTAACGTTGTATCACTAGTGATATCTAAAAAAAATATTGTTAGGTTTTATATATTAATCACATTAGAAAATGGAATCAACAGGCCTTCAAGCTAATGCTCTTTATGCCCTCCCCAGAGCACGTGTCATAAGCCCGAGCATCGGGCCGCGAATTTGAACGTTGATAATGCCCCTTTACCAGGACAGCCCCCACCCGAATCCGCTACATATGGGTCCGCTGGAGGCCGCCACAACCAAAAGACACCAGGTCGGTCCGACACTGCACATTCACACAGTACACAAGATCGACTATTCTATGAAACGGAATTGTAAATTTACGTCCTGGTATCTTCCTCCAACTAATCCCGTTGAAGCGACGGACGCCCTTTAAGAGGGGTTCCACAGTGGGTTGCAACCCTGCAAAAAGTTTGCTTAGTAGTTTGGACGAAACGGTTTCCTAGTTTCAGCTTTTCCGGGACTGCGAATCTAGAATCATCGGCCCGAGGCTCCATCCTAGCCTCTTGCCTCAGATCCATTAGCGTCAAGTTCTAATCATGCTAGGCTCCATATATTGGATGATCCGTATTTTTAAAGTTAATTTTTTTTGTATTATGCCCTTATAAAAAACAACAACTGGCCGATCGAGTCTTACTTCTCTTTTATTCATTTTGCTCTCTATGTATTGGTCTTTTATTGTTTTTGTTGCTATTTCAAAAGTTTAAAAACTTGTATGACCCTTTATCAAAATGCATTAAATACCCATTCGGATCTCCTATTTTAATAATAATTAGTTAGCCACATATTTTCCAGAGACTTTAGCGTCAGGGAACAACATTCGTTTTTTCACCCCCTCACTCGTTTTAATCCTGAACATTATTTTCCACCATTAAATACTATCAAGGCTCTCCACACACTATTCAGGTGCCCTGGGAAGTATGCCACATCTGTCAGGCCTTAGCTACGCTTCTGTATACTAGTACTTCCCCCCTTGCACAAAAGAATCTGCAATGACCCCCTACCCCAATCAAGGAAAAAGTTTTGAAAAAAAAACATTCTTTATAGGTAATATAGTATTTTGAAGGATTAAAAAATGACATTTTTATTACAAAGCCTTATGTAACACCATAACCAACTGTATTACATTTGTCTTATATCCCTAGATGTAGGGATCGAATTCAAGTGGATCATGATATTCACTTGTCAAAAATAGGTAATGTACTTCACTCTAACTATTGGTTAAGCATAATTAATAGTAAATACACTTCTGCCATATTTTAAAAAAAAGTTTGTATCTAAAAAATGTAAAACATTAAAAGGCATATTCCTAATAATATTTTAAGATATTTGCAAAATTAGTGTAAATCATTTTTTAAAATATTTCTGTATAAAAAAATTAATTAAATAAAAATGGCTTATACAATTCCTAAAGTCTCATACAATTTAAATAAATTATCTTTACAGTCTCTTTTCGATTAGCTGTTTCGTAAGCATGAAACACTTCCATCATGTACTGTGTGCTGATTGTCTGTATTTTAAGTGGAAGACATCTGTTAAATTTTAAAAGCGGTTCTTGCAAATCTCTCACCCGAGATGTGTGTTGAGACAAATCAAAGCATTTGACCAATGAACTTTTACAGCAGATTAGGGTGACAGTTTTGTGTTTGAAATTAGCCATATAAAGATAAATAGGCTTTTACTGGTTGCAGATTTTAACACAGTCACTAATAAAGTACGTTACCTATATGCATACTTTGTCTCATTTTAAGAAAGCCTTGCTCAATATTATTTTCTATTAATAATTAGCAAAAAAAAAGTGTACATTTTAGGGTTCTGTAAATGTATTAAAATTTTAAAGTTATATTTTGTTTAAAAAAAGTATCTTCTTAGCAAAACCATTGTCTATACGTGAAACTTACGTCAAGGTCAAAGTACTTTTAACAGATCGATCCCTCGTTCAAGGGCAGGCCGGCGAGGTAAATGCGATTCTATGCGGCAGTTGTCACACGGAGGTAAGTGTATGAGTGTAAGCAAGTATTGTGTCAGAGGTATTGTAGAAATTTGAGAAAGTGTCACTGAACATATGAGAACTCGTGACACCAATAGGCTTCCTAACAATTTAAATCTTTAAGCTTAGATTGTCAAATAACATATAAGTGGAGCCCATAGTTCTGTCTTGTGTCTACAGTGTAAAAAGACATGAGATTATTGTTTTTGATGTATAGGGTTCATAAAATAACTTATTATTTAAATATATTATATAAATGTATTATTTTTAAGAGTTATATTTCCTTTTTGTTTCCCCTTCTGTAATCTTGGTTTTTGAAAATTCAACTTCCGGAATTTGCAAATGAGATTACTTTAAATTTAACTCCATGTCTATTGTTATATTCTATTTTTGTCCGTCCAGTCTACTGAGAATGGCTTTTAGCCGAAACATGCTTTCCCTATTGTCCTGGTTTTAAATTTAAGCTTTAAATAGCTTGTCCTATTTGTTTCTCTATTTTCTTTTCCTTCTAAATGAAGTCTTAAAACTAATATATGTTTTAAAGGGAAATAATCGCTTTCTTTTCTTTACATGTTTCAGTCATTTTCATTAAATATGTTTTAAAACACATTTATGTGTGTATTACTATCAAAATGTATTTAATATTATTGTTAAACCATATTTGGTCAAAAAGTCCTTTAAGTTTTAATGTTATTCTTTTCACTCATTTCTTTTTCAGTTAAAACATTTAATTTTACAATTTCAAGTGTAGTAAATATAAAAATTAAATATGCTTAACCAGTGTTTGCAATATCAATTAAATGACTGTATGGGGACTATTATGCCTTACCACAAGTTATAGTCAACTTGACTTTGATCCCTGCATTAATGGATATAAAACCACTGGTATCCGCAAATTTCGTCGTAAATTTTTGATCGACCGGAAGTTTGGTCGAATGCACATTTGATCGACCGGAAGTTTGGTTCAACGGAAATTTGATTGAAAGGAAGTTTGCCGGAACATAATTTTGATTGAACGGAACTTTGGTCGAACGAAATTTGATCAAACAGAAATTGAATTGAACGGTAGTTTGACCGAATAGAAATTTGATCGAGCGGAAATGTGGTCGATTGTTGATGAAATCTAAGAGGTTCCTGAGAGAAATTTGGATAGTGTAATTTGTTCCAATGTTGGAACACGATACCAGTGGGATCTCTGATCTCAGTTGGATCCCGATTCAAGTTCGATTCCCATACCGGTGGGTGTGTCCTCACTATGGGATCGAGATGCCGTTAGTGTCCTGATCCCGTTTCTTGGTGGGATTCTTATCCCTCGTGATCCTTATTATGGTATTGCGAACCTGATAAATCTAGATCGCATTGGGACCTCTATACCGGTGGATTCCCAATCCTGGTAGGTTTGAGTTTTCTGATAGAATTCCGTATCCCATTAGGATGCCGATACCCGTTAGGATTACTTAATAGGTGGGATTCTCTTCGCTGATGAAATTCCGATCCCGTAACACGATGGGATCGCACTACCATTCGGATCAATTTACAGATTTTTTAAAGTTACAATAAACTTTATATACCATTTTATATCCCGTAGAACTATTTAGTTCTTTTTGGAACATTCTAGATTAATTTTATAACTGTGTAAAAAATGTGTCAATGTGTTTTTGTTCTAAAGTGTGGACCAAGTATAACTGTGTAGTTGTTCTTATGTATAGATCAAGTATGTCTGTGCCGTTGTTCGTATGTGGGGACAAGGTATGGCTTTCTTGTTGTTCTAAAAATGTCATTACTGGCCGGGAGAAGTTACAAATACAAATATTGACGAGGAGATGTTACTGAAAAGACAAAAACACATTGAGATCTTGTCAAGACAATTTTTGATAATGAGTCGTTGAAAGGACAGATATTGAAAACTTGCTGTTAAAATCTTCAACACAATGGTGGCCGCCAAGCGTCAACTTCCCATCAACTCAATTTACATAACAAAAGATGTCTTCAAATAACGCATTTAATACGTTCTTTCAAATCTTTCAACAGATAATGGGATTCCATTCTACTTGAAAAAGACCGATTCTCAGGTTGTAATGTTTCCTAAGTTGTTTGAGTCGTTTATTCATGCAATTAGGATGAAGCTAAATATAGTGAAGACTTAAAAGTAATAAACAGATTGATAGACACAAAAGTTAGTCTGGTACATTATTTTCCTTTATTCCAAGAAATTTTACTTACATACTTAAAATGGTGTTGACAATTAAAGTGTTTGAAGAAAATGTTTTAGCGGAATTTGATGGTCTATCATGTATAAGTTCAAAATCTTTTCCATATTCTATATTAACATAAATTATTATGTTCACAGTGCCACGGTCAGATCGCATGAATTTTTCTGTGTCAACTTCTATAATGTTAATTTGACCAATCGTAGGTGAGTTTATTTTCCCCGTGTGCCCCACGAGTTTTTATTTTTCTCGGTCAAGGTATGACCGGTGTGCTGTGTCTGGAAAAAAACCAAGTGTGTGAGTAGAGTTTTTAAGGAGTGAACAGTGGCGAGTGCTGTGGATATGGTGTATGATTTTTGTCTTATGAAGGCAGTGAGTTTTTCTACGGACGGAAGAGGACTTGTGTAACTTTAACTGTTTTGTGTAGTGGCATATAGGCACACATAGCCAATAAATAAGAAAACCTGAATCCCTTAATTGTTTGTTGATACTTGGAACAAGAGTCAGCTCTGTAGGAGCTGGAAATAAAGGGGTTCTAGACCCTTGAAAAATTGTTCTGTGGCTAGTACAGAGGGGACCGACCCCTAGACAACGTACGTCACGTCGCACACAGTACTACGTTTTCTCCTCATCTTCTGAAGTTTATGATTATTTTTTTAAATTCTAAAACTTGTGTGGCTGCTAAAATCATATCTTTAATAGTTATGCCAATACAGGTAGCTTTTAGATTGTTATATGAGAATTTTTTTTCCTCTTCTTGGTGATGTAAAATGTTCAATTTGTTTAAAATGTTCAACTTGTACAGGTGGTAGGAATCCCAATGAGTTCAATCAATACTGTCGGAACTAAATGTCAGGTATGTTTTTTCAGTGTGAGGAGCGTAGCAATTATTTGACACTAAGTTGAGACAATTACAACTAAACATTATTATTACTGCTTGGCTGTAGGTTTGACTATTATCCATTTACTTCATTTAGTACCTAGATAGCAGATAGTTTGCCAATATTTTCTAATATTAAATCACTGCCTATTATGATTCATGACACAACATCTAAATTGTAATTTTTTTTTTGTTCAAAACACTTTTTAAAAATTGAACTCAAAAGTATAAATTAATAATTCCCCAAAACTTCAGTTTTTTTTTTTTTTTTTTTTTTTTTTTTTTTTCTTGACAAAATTTTTTAAATTATAATGGCGTGTACTAAATTAAACATTTGTTTCCATTATACATTTTTTAACATGATGTCTAAATGAATTGGAATGATAAACAAATTATTTGAATGTGTTATTATGTCATTATATTTTCTTAACTTATGTTTTGAATAATGTTTTTATTTAATTCTAAAAATTGATTCTAATGTAATGTTTGTGTAATTATGTTTGTGGAAAAATGCCTTAAGTTTGTGGTGCCATGCATGTTTTCTTTAGTGTTGTTACAGGTTGATAATTTCAAAATTTCAGAGTAAAATCAAAGACTTGTTAGTCCCCATTGCACTTCATGTTTGCTCTGCTTACGTGCCGGTCTCTCCTTGTAAACCGTTGTAATTTTACTTGTAGTATTAAATGTTTAAACCGCGGGGTTTGTCTTTGACTACGACTAGCAGTACTGCGTCAATCTCATTAGAATGCCTGTCATGAAATATCTAGCTCTATTACAAATGTCTCCAAATAATATCCCCTCATATTTCCAGTCATTTGACCATAATCAATACAAAATACCCTCACAAAGGTCATTCAAAAGCTACATCATTACAGACAATCTTCTCTCCCCGATGAACATCACACACAACCCGAATCCTATTCCAAGACAACCTTCTCTCCACGATGTACATCCCAAACAACCCGACTCCTATTCCATGACAATCTTCTCTCCATCATGTACATCACACACAACCCGACTCTTATTCCAAGTCAACCTTCTCTCCACGATGTACATCACACTCAACCCGACTCCTATTCCATGACAATCTTCTCTCCACCATGTACATCACACACAACCCGACTCATATTCCAAGACAACCTTCTCTCCACCATGTACATCACACACAACCCGACTCTTATTCCAAGTCAACCTTCTCTCCACCATGTACATCCCACACAACCCGACTCCTATTCCATGCCAACCTTCTCTCCACCATGTACATCACACACAACCCGACTCCTATTCCATGACAACCTTCTCTCCACCATGTACATCCCACACAACCCGACTCCTATTCCATGACAACCTTCTCTCCACCATGTACATCACACACAACCCGACTCCTATTCCATGACAACCTTCTCTCCACAATGTACATCACACACAACCCGACTCCTATTCCATGTCTCTACCCACTTATTGGCATCAATCCCGTTGAGGTTTGTGTCTATCACTAATAAATAATCTAACGCTACCCATAGTCTTTGTGAACATTCCACTTCGAACAGTCAACCTATTACTTGAACTCATCCCTGCTACCCGTCTCCACATTGTTCACTTGGTGTCTGTCTGCCTCTCAAGTTACCATGTCTTCCTCATTATTCACGTGGTGTCTCCCTGCCTCTCAAGTTGTCATGCCTTCTTCACTGTTCACTTGGTGTCTGCCTGCCTCTCAAATTGTCATGCCTTCTTCACTGTTCACTTGGTGTCTGCCTGCCTCTCAAGTTGTCATGCCTTCTTCACTGTTCACTTGATGTCTGCCTGCCTCTCAAGCTGTCATGTCTTACGCCACTATTCTCTTGGTGTCTGCCTGCCTCTCAAGCTATCACGTCTTCCTCACTGTTCACTTGGTGTCTGCCTGCCTCTCAAAATATCATGTCTCTCTCACTGTTCACTTGGTGTTTGCCTGCCTCTCAGACAACCATGTCTTCCTCACTATTCTTTTGGTGTCTGCCTGCCTTTAAAAATGTCATGTCTTACTCACTTTTTACTTGGTTTCTGCCTGCTTCGCAAGCTATCATTTCTTCCTCACTGTCTACTTGGTGTCTGCCTGCCTCCAAAGCTGTCTTACTTGTACTACAATAAACACTGCCAATGTCACGTTAACTACTCCATCATCTATTGTACTTGTTTCCGGTACCTACGCTTATCGTTTCCCTTCTCATCACTGGTTATTTGAAACATTTCATATGAACTACTATGTATTGTATTTAAATTATTTTCTAGCCATTGGTATACAGTGCAAAACGTGATTTATTTTTAGTATAAATGTATTATTTTCCAGGGGGTGTCATATGACCAAACTTGACCCACACTGCAGACGACTTTGGCTTCATTTGAAGTTAGCCCCGAATTTCCTAAGATTTTCTTACATTTTTTACATTCCTATGTGTAAACTAATATGAAAAATTAAAATGAAACATGAAAACTATATTTAGAACACATCAATAGTTTTCACCGAATGTTCATTTATAGATGATATATTTGTTTCAATAAAAAACCTTAGATGGAAACATGTTCTTTAAGATATGATAAGTTTGTGTAAATGGTAAAGCAGAAAAATTGGCCTTGTCTTTAAATAAAAGCAATATGTCATTGTCATAGAATATAGTAATCTAAAATGAAACAAAAACCGGAGGGAACTATTTACTGTTTGTCTTTCACGGAGCAATTTTAGAATTTGTGTACAATTGTGTAACATCTAATACAGTATTTACATTTAATTTATCAACAAAAAAATATGGAAAGGCATTTTTAAAAAAATATTTTCAATGTTTTGCATCCCTACATATCGGGGATCGAAATCCCAGGCGTTATAATTTCAATTTTATGAAGACAATTTGATTATGCTTTTAAATGATATTTAAATTTCTTATATAAAAACTATCTTAATGTTTCTTTAAAAACTATATCTGAAATGGAAAACAATAAATCTTTTTATTGGTTATTATTTAAAGAAACATTTTAAGTTATATTTTGTTTTAAGACATTACTTGTAGAAATAAAAATGAAATGCCCCGTAACAATATCTAAATGTATATATATATATATAAATATTTAAATGCGTTCATAATTATTGCCCCTGTAATCAAGTTTTTTGGAATTTAAACTACTATATGGTTTTCCAGTACGTAAAGTCAATTTTTTTTTTTTATCTATAATGTAGAAGCATGCAACAATAATGCAATGCATTTGTGAGAAACATTATGTATTTTATACTTTTTAGCTGATTTTTGTAAAACAATTGTTTCAAGTATTCTTTTTTAAATTCTTTACTTTGCCGTCTTTACTTTAGCTCACATAGTGCTGCAAAGTTACCAAATGAGTTGCGGGACATCGATAGTTTTACTTGAATAACTTTTAATAGGTAAAATATTATTGGAAATAAACTTTAACATTATACCGTATTATTCATATCGATCATGTATTTTATATATTAATAAGAATGTCATATGTGTTTTGTTATTAATATAGCTGTGTGATCATTTAAGTCATGTCATTTTATCTATTTTATTAGGTTCATTTTTATTTTGTTTTGTCATTAAGTATATTTGTTTTGACACGAGACTTATACTAGAGTCATCCACCGCTAAATGTCAGAGCCATCCACCAATATATGTCATTTAACTACAGCGCCATCCACCAATATATGTCATTTAAACACAGAGCCATCCACCAATATATGTCATTTGACTACTGAGCCATCCAACAATATATGTCATTTTACAGAGTCATCCACCAATATACGTCATTTAACTATAGAGTCATCCACCAATATATGTCATTTAACTACAGAGTCATCCACCAAAATATGTCATTTAACTACAGAGCAATCCACTAATATATTTCATTTAAATATAAAGACATAATGCTTTCTTATGAAATCCCAGCTAAATGGACTTGTACAAGATTTGCACCAATGACACTTTAAAAAGAGAATTATAATTTAAAAATAGAAGATAATAAACAAGCCTTAAAATGTTAACCTTGCATTCAGGTAACGCCCCTTATAAGAATATAATTTAGTGTTCAGACTGATAATTAAACAATTGAAAAGAGGAAAAGTGTTATGAAAAAAAAATGTATTCTCAAAGGGTCTAACTATCGTGGGAAAGTAGGAAGGCCATGAATCTTGATTCTCTGTGGCTAGTATCTATCACATGGATGGAAGTATATGAATGTAACTATGCATGTATTGTCTTTGTCAGACGTGTGTGGCTATCATCTATCACATGGATGGAAGTATATGAATGTAAGTTTGCATGCATTGTCTTTGACACACGTGTGTGGCTATTATCTATCACAAGGATGGAAGTATATGAATGTAAGTATTCATGCATTGTATTTGACACACGTGTCTGGCTATTATCTATCACATGGATGGAAGTATATAAATGTAAGAATGCATGCATTGTCTTTGACACACGTGTGTGGCTATTATCTATCACATGGATGGAAGTATATGAACGTAACTATGCATGCATTGTCTTTGACACACGTGTGTGGCTATTATCTATCACATGGATGGAGGTATATCAATGTAAGAATGCATGCATTGTCTTTGACAA
The DNA here is from genome assembly GCA_964033795.1 of Lymnaea stagnalis. Lineage (NCBI taxonomy): Eukaryota > Metazoa > Mollusca > Gastropoda > Lymnaeidae > Lymnaea > Lymnaea stagnalis. The sequence continues at coordinate 47,844 of CAXITT010001536.1, forward strand.
ACATTAGAACACCTTGAGGAGTGAGTTTATCGTAGCGTGATGAAAGAATGTTATTACATTCTATGGGAACTGTTGCAATTGGGAGGCGTCATCGATAGAAGTTAGGGGAGGAACGTGTGTCACCAAATGAAGTTACTTTACTGACCATCAACTGCAGTCCTCACAAGAAATCTTCTTCCCTGTGTGTTAAGTCTTGGACTCAGACACAGCTTGTACCAGTTGTTTTTTCCTCCACAGTAATCCACTGTGTTATACTCAGTTATATCTTGAAGAGTACGTTAAGCGGTTAGGTTGAGCTCTGCATACATCACATTGTGTACATGATTACTTTATATATTTCAACAATTGTGAGCATTTATTTAAGGCTTGTTGAAATTAGTCATTGCAAAAGTTTGGCAGTGTTGAGAGTGAACGTATGCCAACACAGAACGAAGACGAGACGTATGAAAGATCCAGGTAAAATCCTTGTCGATAGAAAAGACACTTAAGTAGAAGAGAAGCGACTTGTTTAAGACATCGCTATAAAGATGTGTAACGTCTTCCTTGAAGCATAAGTTAGAATTGCCTCTATTGTGGCTTACTTGTGTTAAACATATGTTAATGGAATATTCTTATAATGGGACAGCCATCTATATTTTATAGAATATCTTTTCAGGTTTTTTATTTTAGGTTTCATAAGAAATTCATACATTATTTTTAAAAAAAATACATTAAATATTACACTATGAATTTAAAAGATGTATTATTTTTCGTTTCTTTAAGTTAAATTGAGAATCAATTTTGTTTATTGTATTGTTGTCGATTTTCCTTGAGCCGATGAAACAAGGTGGTGTCAGAGAAATTGTATTGTTGTCATGTTTCATTGGGCACATTAAAACAATGTTGCGTAAGAGGTAGTGTAGAAATTTGAGAAAGTGTCACTGAACATAAGGGAGCTCGTGACACCATAGACTACGTAACCATTTGAGTCATTGAGCTTAGCTTGTCAATCAATATACAAGGATAGCCCCTAGTCATGCACTATGTCTACACATCAAAAATCCAGGTGTTCATTGTGATTGAGGTAGAAGGTTCATGACATTACATAGCATTATCAATAATATTATCTTAAAGAGTTATATTTCTTGTTTTTCACTTCTGTTATCTGAGAAAGGCTATTAGCCAAAATAACATTATCATATAGTCATGGTATATAATTTGAGCCATTCACTTAATCTTTTTTCAAAAACGTTCTCTTTTTTTCATCTAAACAATGTTTAAACAAAATAAATTTGTTTCAATTGAAACAATCGCATTCTTATACTACATCTTTTAGTCAATATCATTATGGATTTCGTAAGAGCTTTTATTGAATTTTTGTGCCATGCAATTGTATTAATTTTATAGTTACAATGGTTTTGTAATTTTTTGTTAAAATTATTTAAAACATTCATTATTTTTCGTTTTTTTTTTTTTAAATTATACAAACTTTAAATTTCAAACATTATAAGAAGTATATATAATATTAATTCCCAGGGTCCAAACTCTGTCTAGTTATCCTAAGTGGACTATTATGACTTGTATAAATCTGTAGTCCACTTGACTTCGATCCCTTTATCTTGGGATTTAATAGCAATGAATACTCGGCATGTTTGCAATTGATAATCTTGCAAATTGTGTACGAAAACTTTATCATATATAGATATATGTAAAAGTTAATGTTTTTTGATTTGTCTGTTTGTTTTACAAAGGCTTTTACATGCATTGATGGATCTTGACCAAACATGTAACATTTAACCATCATTATCCGGAAGGAACTCTAAATGGGCTATGAGCTTCTTATAATATTCCGTTTTGGGCCAGGGGCCCCGAATTCGTTTTTTTTTTTCTAATAAGATCTATATAAAAAATTAACAACAAATACTCCTACACGAGATCCCTTCAGTGTCCGTATTGAAATATCGGTGGATTTAAAACTAATATCCGTTCTAGAATTTTCCAGAAAGCTCGATCATTTTAAAAAGCTATATCCAGGTCATTTTTAAGTAGATTTAAATGGGACCAGTTTTACATTTTAACTCTATTATTTATGCGTCTGATATGTTTAGAGCCCACTATCTCAGTCATACTAAAAGGTACTTTATTAAATAAGCCCACACCTGGGCCCCTATTTTAATGTAACTGTACTATAGTCATAGTAGTGAAAATTAGTTGTATAATATTTCGTGTTTGAAAAATAAATACTTATCAAAGTATTTTTATTACTTTTAATGAAGGATATTAAATTTAATCTAGAATGTTCCAGGCGTTTCTTTAATGTTTTACAGTGATATATAATTATATTTAAAAGCTTATTTGAACAACATTGCACCGAGAATAATCCCAAAGAGGAATAGGATCCTAGGGGGATCGAGATCTAACAGTAAACTGGTACCCATGATTACGCGAAAAGAAAAAACGGTATAAAAGTAAAAATAAGAAATAGCACTTAGCTGGGAAGTAGTATCTGTCGGCAGCAAGATAAATAATTCTCACATTTCTTTTGTTTTGTTCGCTGACGAAGGCTTTCTGCCGACACGTTCGCTGTTTTGTTACGTTTATTTTTTCAGGTTTAACCCTACTCTGTTTTACTCTTTTTATATTGACGGAGGGTGGACTCATGAACCAATCATTTATTGTTTGTGCATCTTTAAAAATAAGTAACGCAAGAGAGTAGACACATGGTGTAAAAAAAGAATCAAGTTGTAAGATAGTAGTCACCAGTTATATAAAGGAGTCTAGGTGTAATAGAGTAGACACCAGTTGTAAATCAAAGTCGAGTTGTTAGGGAGTAGACATCAGTTTTAAATTGAAGTCTATTCGTAGGAGAGTACACATCAGTTGTGAATAGGAGTCTATTTGTAAGAGATTATTCACCAATTTTAAACAGGAGTCTAGATGTAAGAGCGTAGACACCAGTTGTAAAAAGGAATTCAGTTGTAAGATCGTAGACATCAATTGTAAATAGGAGTTTAGTTGTAAGATCGTGGACACCTTTTTAAAAAATGAGTCTATTTGTAAAAGAGTAGACACCAATTATAAGTAGGATTCTGATTTTAAGAAAGTAGACATATGAATAGAAATATGAGTCTAGTTGTAAGAAAATAGACAACAATTGTAAATAGGTGTCTAGTTGTAAGAGAGTAGAAAACAATTGTAAATAGGAGTCTGGTTGTAAGGACGTAGACACCAGTTGTAAATAGGGGTTCAGTTGTGAGAGAATAGACAACAGTTGTAAATAAGAGTCGAGTTGTTAGATAATAGACATCAGTTGTAATTTGAAGTCTAGTTGTAAGAGTGTAGACATAAAAACATAAAAACGCTAAATGACGTCAATTCTTCATCAATTCTTGATTAGTTCTGTATGCTTTGCTCAAGTTTCAGGTTATGTTAAAACGTCTATTTTTAATCACTTTTAAAACCTCCCCCCACCCTTCCAAATATTAAATAAATACATAAGAAAAATAATTAATTAAATTTTGATGTGTATATATATAAATAGTTAAATCCTATATATAAAATGCATTCGATTCAATAGGTTATTGATATATTTTGACAACAGACGACACTTCCAGCGTAGTGAATAATTTCGTTTCAATGTTTCATTAGTCTTTGCCAGTGAGCATCATGTATTCAAACCTGTGCAGTTTGAACAGAGTCTTTTGACCATGAAGCTGCAAAATAAATAAATTTAACAATTTATACAAGGGCGTCTTATTTAAAACTAAAACATAATGAAATATTACAGTTTATTTAAAACATGCAGTAATTAGGTTGTGATATAGTAAAGGCCATCAGAAAAGGCTAAGCAAATGGAGACAAAATTGTCATTAAAATGTAACTTATATATCCTCACCATTTCCCCTTGAAATTCCTTTCACTTTCTTAAATAAGAATTGATTCATTCTTCTATATATTCCACAACTTCCATTGCATTGAAAATTTAAACTAGCTACAGGTGGTGTAAACACATACCATTTCAAATACTGCAGTGACCGCATGGTAGGTAATGATTTTTTAGTACTCGTAACCGTAACGCAGAAAGATTTTGACACAATGATGAAAGGTCTACTACTACTACACACCGCTCCTGGCAATGTGAGTTGTTACGTGATTATTACTCTTTACCTTTAAGTTTATATTATTACACTTTAACTTCATTTATTATCTAACTAACATATAGTCTGTACAATAGTTTCTAATACCAAATAAATTTCATTGATGACTCATGACATAATCGTTCTTAAACTTGAACATCGAAATTTTAATAAAACAACATCAACTCTTTTTTTTTAGCACATTTTTTTATAACTTTACAAAAATTATAATAATTACTGCCCTCCCCCCCCCCCCAAAAAAAAAAAACAACAACTCCTGAGTTGATACAGTCATATGAATAAAAAAAGTCATTCATATTTTTAGTTTTCATCTTATAGAAATATATATATTGTTAGATGGTTTTTTTAAAAAATATGTTGTTAAAATGAAATGTTTAAATAATAGGAATTAAAATTTCAGTCATAAATAATTTTTCAGGGGAAATAAGTGTTACATATTTTATCTTTAATAAAGACATATTTAGGGATTTTATGCCATATTATAACGTTTAAAAATGTGTTTTAAAGAGGTGTTTTTTAATTAGAGTAATAAGAAACTATCAAATTTTGGAATTTTATGGCAAATTTTAACATTTCTAACTTGATTTTGCGGCTATCGAGAAACTTTGAACTTTAAATTATAAAAGTAATATATAATTTAAGCAATAAACTTTAATAAATATTCCTTGAATCTGAATTCTCCAACGCTCGAATTCGATCCTTACTTGTAAGGATGCAATTCAAAAATACTCTCTCTCTTCCACACACACCACCTTCCCAACCCCCTCACACAAATCCTGGGACGTCCAGTCTCCTTGTACGCATATACAATTAGCTGCACCCCGACTTTTAAAAAGTATCTATCTTAAAATTAACGTGTGAACTGAGTGCATTCGTTTTCCTCTCCGCTTCGTGATGGTCCCAGCTTGACCTTTGCTCTCAGTTGCTGAATGACCGGAAGAGTCTCATATTTCAATCTAGGCAACGGGGTGCACCCCTCTCGCGTTCCTCTCCTTTTTTTGCCGCTCCCATTTGCTGAATCGACCCTGAACGTTTTAACTCGCAACTAAAATTCCTCCCAATTTACTCTCAGCAAGTGATTAGATAAGCCGCAAAAATGTCCATCCACGAAGCTCTAATCGCCGCAGTGCAAAAACGGCAAGCACTGTACGACAAAACTGATGAGAACTACTCCAACTGAGTTTTTATTGCTTAACAATGGCAATAAATTGGCAAAGAAATTGGAACTGATGGTAAGTTTGTACATTTGTATTTATTTATTTATTGTTAGCTCATCTGCCTCTTCTTTTCCCCTTCACTCTTCATTCCTTCCCTCCCCCCCCGCTCTCTCTCTCTCTCTCTCTCTCTCTCTCTCTCTCTCTCTTTTAAGAACATTGTCTGAAATAGTTAATAGGAATCATGTGTCGTTTTGCCACGGCAAAGAGCCAGCATCTGATAGGAAGTACTGCATAAATTGTTTGCCAGTGCAAAGAGCCAGCATCTGATAGGAAGTACTGCATAAACTGTTTGCCATGGCAAAGAGCCAGCATCTGATAGGAAGTACTGTATAAATTGTTTGCCAAGGCAAATAGCCAGCATCTGATAGGAAGTACTGCATAAATTGTTGCCTTATTTGAAGCGCACTTTTTGTGTCCTGTCGCCTTCTTCTTTGAAGATGTTGATAGTTTAGTAGTAGAGATCCTCGTGGCTGCCCGTGGTCTTGTTGCATATTCTGAGTTGTGGTCACCAGTCTATGGGGCTCGTTATCGACAATGAAATTGTGAAGAACAGTGATTGATTTAACAATGTCTGTGGCTGCTAGAGGTTGTGCGTCAATCTGACGTAACAGAATTCTCCACATTTGAGCTATTCTCCCAAATGAGCATTCAACACTATCTCTGGCTCGAGAAAGTCGATAATTGAAAATCTCTTTCTCATGTGTCAACTGATGGTGAGTAAACGGTTTCATTATATTCTCTCTCAAAGGGCAGGCGTCATCCGCAACAAAAGTGTGAGGGGTGTCGATGTCTGTCCTAGGAATAAAATCATTTGCAGGAATTGCAAGTTTATCAGCCAAACGTTTTTTTCCCAAAATTTGAGCGACTGAACATGCCTCCGTCACTGTTTCCACCATAGGAACCCACATCCACTATCACAAAATTTCCATTTTCGTCTGAAACGACCCGGAGAACTATTGAGCAGCAGCCTTTCTAATTATAATACTTGGATCCAGATCGATGAGGCTTCTTTATGCGAATATGTTTGCCATCGATCGCCCCTAGACACAAAGGGAAATCAAATCTTTCATTGAATTCTAAAGAAATCTGTCGCCACCGATTTTCATCTGATGCTGGAATCACTAGAGATTGTAGAACATTCCAAATAGCTCTGCATGTCTCTGTCGTAATTGATCTTATCGTTGTGACACCAGCTCGAAAATGGAGTGACAGGCATCGATGGTTTTCGCCAGAGGCCAAGTATTTTTTAGAAGAAGAAAGGACTATTATTATTATGTATAAAATGTTTAAGCACATATTACAACCTCTCCCCACCCCTTTTTTCTACCCACAGATCACGGAGCAAGAAAGAAGTGGACTACTTCTCGAGACTACTTTCAAAAGAGCCATCGACAAATGACAACGACAAGGTCTGGCAGTGGGGCAGACAAGCATAAGAAATGGTACCTTTATGATTCCCTACTTTTCTTGTTGCTTTATATCGGTGACAGAGTCACGTGTTCAAACTGTCACCCGAACAAAATGAAGACACTGGAAGTACGCTTGACAGTGAAAGTCTGAGGGATATAAGGTACACTCCCTCCCCTGCTGGAAGTATGCTTGGCAGTGAAAGTCTGAGGGATATAAGGTACACTCTCTCCCCTGCTGGAAGTACGCTTGGCAGTGAAAGTCTGAGGGATATAAGGTACACTCTCTGCCCTGCTGGAAGTACGCTTGGCAGTGAAAGTCTGAGGGATATAAGGTACACTCCCTCCCCTGCTGGAAGTACGCTTGGCAGTAAAAGTCCGAGGGATATAAGGTACACTCCATCCCATGCTGGTTGTACGCTTGGCAGTGAAAGTCCGAGGGATATAAGGTACACTCCCTCCCCTGCTGGAAGTTCGCTTGGCAGTGAAAGTCTGAGGGATATAAGGTACACTCCCTATCCTGCTGGAAGTACGCTTGGCAGTGAAAGTCTGAGGGATATAAGGTACACTCCCTCCCCTGCTGGAAGTTCGCTTGGCAGTGAAAGTCTGAGGGATATAAGGTACACTCCCTATCCTGCTGGAAGTACGCTTGGCAGTGAAAGTCTGAGGGATATAAGGTACACTCCCTCCCCTGCTGGAAGTACGCTTGGCAGTGAAAGTCAGAGGGATATAAGGTACACTTCCTCCCCTGCTGGAAGTACGCTTGGCAGTGAAAGTCTGAGGGATATAAGGTACACTTCCTCCCCTGCTGGAAGTACGCTTGGCAGTGAAAGTCAGAGGGATATAAGGTACACTTCCTCCCCTGCTGGAAGTACGCTTGGCAGTGAAAGTCTGAGGGATATAAGGTACACTCCCTCCCCCGCACCCACAGCTGCCAGCACAGGTACTTAATCTCAGGGTTGAGAGGTAGAACCACTACTCACCCCAAGACCCCGAAAACGAAAGTGCCCTCAACAGAGAGACGCTGTCAATCTGATGGATGAAAAAATGCTGGAGACCATTTCATCCATCGGTGACAAGCTTACGCAAAAGGAAGCGCCGGATGACGATGAACTATTCTGCAAAAGCCTGGTGTCTAAGATCAGAAGATTGGATCCTTTTTCAAAATTGGAATGCCAGGCTGAAATACAGATGGTCATTCTCAAATACATGAGACAATCTTCACAGGTGACAGGCACCAGCAGGCATACCCAAACAAGTCAGTCTGCCCAGGGATGTGACTTCGAGCATTACCGTTATCAAACATACGACTCTGACAATCTCCACATGTGAAATTTCAATAAATCATTTTGGCCCCTTTTACACTTGTTTTGCTGTAAATTTATAGTGTCAATCTATCATCCATCTATCCATCTTTCAACCCACCTGTCTGTCTACCTGCCCAAAATTATGTTTTTGTCATTATTCATCTTCAATGTGACACTACCGTAGAGTTATTACGAGTCTTTCTCTTGAAGACAAAGGTTTTCGAAAATTCGTTGTTCTTTTCTCAATATGAGGTCCAATGTGATCAAGAAGGATTTGAAAAGTCTCAGGGCACATCCGAATATAGGAAACACATTTTTATTCATCTCTTAAAGCTTCATCCAGAAGATGATGCTGTTCTCCAAAATGACCTTTTCGTACAAAAATTCTGTGTGTCCAGTAACGTTTTGGGGTTCGACGTTTCCTTTTCATCCAAAACAGTAAGAGCGATTGCAAGCCTCCATTATTGTTGCACCTAGTGGAACCAAACTGAGCAAAATGGCGCAATGTGTTGCTAGTGACTTTACAAAATTGTAACACATTCGTTTCTCTTCCATTTCTTGCCGATCGTCGAAAAGGAGACAAAACAGAAAGGTGTGCAAAACGAATTAACTCAGTGTGTGTGGAAGAGAGAGAGAGTATTTTTGAATTGCATTCTTACGAGTTGCTCTTTATTGTTCAGCTTTATTGCTTAATATATATAATACTTTTATAGCTCAAAATTCAAAGTTTTTCGAATGCCGCAAAATCAAGTTAGAAATGTTAATATACGTCATAAAATTCCAAACTTGTGTTTGTTTTTTATTATACTAGTTAAAAAACAAAGTTTAAAAACAAATATTTAAGAGATATAATATGACATAAAATTCCTAAATATGTCTTTATTAAAGATAAAATATGTAACACTTATTTCCCCTGAAAAATTATTTATGACTGAAATTTTAATTCCTACAATTTAAACATTTCATTTTGCAACATATTTTTAAAAAAAACAAACAATATATGTATTTCTATAAGATGAAAACTAAAAATATGAATGACTTTTTATTTATATGACTGTATCAACTCAGAAGCTGTCTTTTTTTTTCGGGGGGGGGAGGGCAGTAATTATTATAATTTTTGTACAATTATAAAAAATGTGCTAAAAAAAGAGTTGATGTTGTTTTATTAAAATTTCGATGTTCAAGTTTTAAGAACGTTTATGTCATGAGTCATCAATGAAATTTATTTGATATTAGAAACTATTGTACAGACTATATGTTAGTTAGATAATAAATGAAGTTAAAGTGTAATAATATAAACTTAAAGAGTTAAAAAGTTAAAGAGTAATAATCAAGTAACAACTTACATTGCCAAGAGTGTTGTGTAGTAGTAGTAGTAGATTCAACATATTGTCAACATCTTTCTACGCTACGAGTACTAAAAAATCACGACCTACCATGCGGTCACTGCAGTATTTGAAATGTAGGCGGTTTATACCACCTGTAGCTAGTTTAAATTTTCAATGCAATGGAAGTTGAGGAATATATAGAATAATGAATCAATTCTTATTTAAGAAAGTGAAAGGGATTTCAATGGGAAATGGTGAGGATATATTTTAATCACCAGCAAACGGACTTGACTTAAGAAATCGTGATCAAACATTAATATAAGAATATGAGAAACAACTTGATGCAACGAACATAGTACTTAATGCAAACATAGAATATGGAAAAATATATTTAAGTACACATAATGGACCATCAAATGCTGCTAAAACAATTTCTTCTAACACTTTAATTGTTAACAACTGACAGAGAGATAATCCCATTTTAAAGTCTGTATGTAAAATTCATTAGGATAAAGGAAATATTTTTCCAGAATAGTTTATGTGTTCATTACTTCTTAGTCTTCGCTACCATCAGCTTTGTACAACACTATTGTGTGTGTCTATAAATGTTTGTATTATTTCCTGTTCTTCTCTTCAATCAGCTTCACATTAATTACATTCATGCACGACTGAAACAAATTGTGAAAAATTACAACCCCCAGACTCCTTCATGTTCAAGTAGATGGAAATACCCTCATTTTCTGCTGAAAGATTTGAAAAAAGGCAAAAATGTGTTGTTTGAATGCATATTTTGCTAAGTATAAATGGAAGATGGAAATTTGACGCTTTGCGGAGCCCTTGTGTTGCCCATCATAAAACTTAGATTGCAATACTACTTTTGACGTCATCTCTTTGTCATTTTTTAAAAGTAATATCTCCTAGTCAATATTTTGTTTTTGTAACATATTCCAAGTGGTTGTGACTTCTTTAGACCTCCTGCCACTTTTCTTTTGTGTGCACCTGCATTCAAAATGATCAGTTAAATTTTAATGATGTTGTTGTTTCCCTTGCTCAGCCTTTTCTCATGGCCTGTCCTACATTGCCACCTGATTACTGCATGTTTGAAAGAAACTGTAACAATTATTTATATTTTAGTTTAATAAGACGTCCTTGTATAAACTGTTCTCTTTATGTACAATGCAGTTTAATGATCGACTGACTCTGTTCAAACTGCAAAGTTTTGATTACATGATGCTCCCTGCCAAAGACTTGATGAAACATGGAAACGAAATTATTGAAAGACCTATAGAATCTCGTGTATTTTATATAAAGGATATATATATATGCACATCATAATTTAATTAATGAATTTAATTATGCATTTAAATATATTTGGGGGGGGGGGTGGAGGAGTTTGCAAAAAACATGTGTTTTTTTAATATACGTATTAACATAACGTGACACTTGAGCAACGCATACAGAACTGATCAAGAATTGATGACGTCATATAGTGATCTTATGTTAAATTAATATGCATCATTGGCTACCGATACTTTTTCCAGTATTTTGAGTAAAGAATTAAGAAAAAAATACATATTAAACGATTGTTATTAAATATTTTAAAAATATGCTTTAATGAGATTAAAAACGAAAAACATTTATTTTTTTGCAAAAAGTTATAACAGTATAATGCCCTATTTATATTCAATAAATCTATATACACTTATGTGTTTATCATACTATGCATCTCTCAATGAGTCTTCTTATGAACAAAGCAGTGTGTGTTTTTCTGGACAAGACAATGCATTTTGTTATGAATATGAAACTAGAACTCTTCATGAGTCAGAATATAGGGAATATTAAAACTTCGCGTGTGTTATTTAGGAAGAGAGTTTACTGTATGAGGAAAACATCTCCTCTCAAGATACTCCTCTCAAAAATCTCCTCTCAAAAATCTCCTCTCAAAAGTCTCCTCTCAAAAGTCTCATCTCGAAAATATCCTATGAAAACTCTCCTCACATAAGTCTCTTCTCAAAAGACTACTCTCAAACATCGGTGATACTGGAAACAACAATGTATGTTTGTAACGTGACACTTGAACAGCGCATTTCATTATTATAACGTGACTCTTGAACAAGACATGGCATTAATACAACGTGAGACGTGAACAACACGTTGTATTAATATACCATTAGACTTGAAAAAAACACTTTATAAATGTAACACGACACTTAAACTATACACTGTTTTAATATAACATAGATCTTGACAAACACACGGTATTAATTTGACGCTGCACTTGAACTGCTCACTGTATTGATATAAGGTGACTGTTCAGTTCTCAACAATGTAAACATTAGACAAACATCAAGGTTTCGTTTAAGTATCATAATAAAAGACAATTTGACTTTATTTATTTTCAAAAAAGTCTCCTTCTAAACAATAAATACAATTCACATTAAAATGTTTTTGCATCCATTGATTTACCTAAACATAAAACATTCTTTGAATGCATTAACTGATTGAACTAAATTTAAGCTGTCCCAAGTAGTTCATTTTGATTAGTTCGTTAAGGTCTACACCCTGTATGAACAGTCTTTTGATACATCCGCTGATTTATCTAAACCTTAGATGTCTCAAGTAGTTGATCTTGTTTAGTATCAATAGCTTTAAGCATGACCTAGAGTCACACAAAGCCAAAAGTGATATTTGATTTAAGAACGTTCCGATTCCTTAAAACAATCATAGTTATTATTTATTATTTTACGGAATTTGAATAAATTTAAATGCGCAAAAATATTTTTATTCTCTTTTTATTTCATTAAATTTTAAAGCTATATAATTATACACTACAAATACATTTAAAGTATGAAAAGAGGAACTATTTTAAGCATTTTAAATGTTTTTTAAAGATATGGAAAAAAAAGTATAAAAATCATGATAAAAAAATTACACTGTATTCACATTAATCGGAAAAACCCAAGTATCAGTCGTTTTTAGTGCGTCTTTTACTGTGTTTTTAATATTGCGAAACAAAATTTTAAATTAATTGGTTTTAAATAATCACGCACATGGCGTTATAGAACGAATAGACTATTTCACCAAAACTCATAGGTTTTTTTAAATTTAATAACTGATAATGTATTTTCCATTCTTAAGTAAAATTTATAAATACAATATATTGCTTTTTAAATTGTTAACAAAACACACACTCATTTTTCTTTGTATATTTTTTTACACTTAAAAAGTTTTGCCATTTTTGATTCTAAAAACATACTTTTATCAAAATTATAAGGCAATAAAAACGAACCCTTAAATATAATTCTAATAAGAAAATGCAGTTCAAGTCGATCAGTGCAGCGCAACTCGATAGCTCAAAAGCATTCACTAATCCACTTATACCTCATACAAATAAGAACGAACCATATGAAGTGAAACATATTTTAGTTTACGTATGGAAGGGACTACAAACCCATGGTAGATTTTCTAAATGTATTTAAATCTGGGTGAGGGAGTGATTGGTCATATTGTTTCAGGCAACATAATATACGAAATACAATGTGCAATTTGTTACGTGGATGACAATATAATTCAATTCTATGGTATTACATTTGTGCAAAAATAGATGCTACATTTTCTTTCTACAAATATGGATGTGTTCATTTTGTCCAAAGATGATTGAATGATCAACAGTGATTATTATTATAGAAATGAAATAATTATAAAACGTGTAAACAAAGATTCCAATGAGAATTAGTGTGTTTAAACTGACACAACTTTGTGACCACACAAACAGCCAATGAGAATTAGAGTGTGGTAACTGACACAACTTTGTGGCCACACAAACAGCCAATGCGAATCAGCATGTAACAACATACACTATATGGCTGACCATTTTACTTCCACTGAAACAGCCAATGAGAATGAGTGTGTGTAAACTGACACAACTTTGATGCCACACAAACAGCCAATGAGAATTAGAGTGTGTAAACTGACACAACTTTGTGACCACACAAACAGCCAATGAGAATCAGCATGTAGCAACATATACTATATTGCTGACCATTTTGCTTCCACTGAAACAGTAAATGAGAATGAGTGTGTGTAAACTGACACAACTTTGATGCCACACAAACATATGAAGAGAATGTCTCAGACAATACGTGTGTTTAACTGACAAAACTTTGTCATCGTTTGCATTTGCAAATATCTGAAACTACGAAAAACCATGCGTGATTTCTCTCGAAAACATGTCAAAATGTGTTTGTTTTTTTCAATCTATAGAAAAAATATATTTTTAATTATACTATTTAATAAACGAATATATTAAGTGGTTAATAGCAGTCATAGATAGATGATCAAGGCTAGCATTGTTTTAGTATAATTAAAAGTCTTATATCTATGAGAGGCAGTGGAGATTATTTAAGCGTTAACTCTGTTCAAATAAGGATCCAATGCAAGAGCTCTTCAATATATATATATATAACATATATATATATTATTTTCTACTTTAAAGTGTGTAGACAATACAAGTGCGTTTCTTAATTTACTTAGCGAAACGTCAAGTAGGACATACTGTTTATTCATTTGCATAGTATCCCTAGATACTATCATCAGTGATTATACAAGCATCTTGTTTTTGTGTATATTTGTTTTTTTCTAGCCTCTAACTTGATCTAAATAGAACTCATTTAGTTTAGTGATATTGTTGATGTGCTTTAATCTTGGAAATCCAATATTCCAATACTAAAATGATCTTTAAAAATAAACTTCAATGAAAACAATACAATACTAAAATGATCTTTAAAAATAAACTTCAATGAAAACAATTCAATACTAAAATGAACTATAGTAATGACTTCAGATTTGACCATTTTATACTTAAAATATTTTTAGTGATGCACTTACATGTTGACAGTTCAATACTGAAATGATTTTAGTAATAAACTTAAATATTGGCAATGGTGGCAATTCAATATTGAAATGACTAATGGATCTGTTTGTGATGCATTTCAATGTTGTCAATTCTTAAACATCTACTTTCTGACATCTTTTTGTGATCATTTCACCTTTGTCAAATTAATTCTGAAATGACCAGTGGATTTGTGTCCTGTTTTTCTCCAAAACTCTTCCCATCTTACTGTTTAATGTATATTGTGCACGTAAGTTAAACAGTATTTAGTCAAATAAACTGAATTGTGACTTAATATACCGATAACACTGAAGTTACTGGCATATGTTTTATACAAACAAATTAGAATAAAATTGGAAATGAGGTTAGGGTAAAAGGTTTGGTGAGATGACTTTACAGCATCAAGTGGGGGGGGGGTGGTTAAAACAAAATTTAAATCCAATTTCATGAATACCACACCTTATGCCACGCATCGGTGGTCTCATGACCATATGTCTAATTTTAGATGGCACTAGCTGATCTAGATGACCTAGGAGATGTGAGGTAGGAGGGGGAATAAGGCGAGACTTCGTTTTATCGTTAGTCCCTTACAGCCGAACTATTTGCCGGAATTTCACAGCGCTAGGAGCTTGGCCTCAGCGCAATAAAAATGTGTCAGTTGATAACCCACACAGTTGATAACCACAGAGTTGATAAACCACACCGTTGATAAAAAAAACACAGTTTAAACCCACACCGTTGATAACCCACACCGTTAATAAACCACACAGTTGATAACCCACACCGTTTATAAACCATATAGTTGATAACCCACACAGTTGATAACTGACACAGTTGATAAACCACTCAGTTGATAACTCACACCGTGATAAACAACACAGTTGATTACCCACACAGTTGATAACCCACAGAGTTTATGACCCACACAGTTGATAAACCACACATTTGATACCATACAGTTGATAACCCACACAGTTGATATACCATACAGTTGATAACTCACACAGTTGATAACTCACACAGTTGATGACCCACACAGTTGATAAACCACACATTTGATATATCATACAGTTGATAACCCACACAGTTGATAACCCACACAGTTGATATACCATACAGTTGATAACTCACACAGGTGATAACTCACACAGTTGATAACCCACACAGTTGATATACCATACAGTTGATACCCTGCACTGTTGATAACTAAAAGTTGATAAATTGAAATGTCCGAATGTTTAGTTCCTTGAAATATTTATTTGAAATTTAAAACTGCTCTTTTTTCTTCAGATCAATTACAGATAAATTGCTTCTTTGGTCAATGTTAGCACAGTATTGAACCAGATTCAGAAGAATGTTTTCTAAAACAAGCACACATTAATATAAATGACATGACATGGCTCATCAAAATGCAATTTCACAAAAAACTTCCTTGTATGTGATATTTTTTGTTAGTTCTCTACTCGATTCTCATCTGAAAACAATTGAATTATAAAAACAATGTGTGGAAATGCTTAGAGCAGTTTGTTATGTTTCTAATTTTAAATACCCTTACAATTTTTGGCAAAGCACAACATTTATAATAACATTATTTGAACTTGTAATTAGAGACCCCTAAAATATCGGACGGGTCCTTAGTATCGGCGACAATTGCCATTTGATCACTTTCGGCTGAAAAGAACAGGTAACTTTTGGTTCAATTTTGGGTTAATGCCGAAAGCGACTGATTTTTTCGTCATCTACCAGAAGTTGAACTTTTGTCTGTCTTTAGTCCGACAATCCGATCTTCATTTTTGCTGTACGTCTTGCCGTCATCTAATATTAAATGATTAATAATCTGCTAAAGTTGTCACTTATTTGTCCTATATTTACAAAATATTACATTTCAATTAGATCTAGGCCAATGTTAACAGTTTTATTGGGAAAAACTGATGGAGTGGTAATATTTACATAATTTATTGTTAAAATTTTTCAAAAATAAACTTTTTAACCCTAGATTAATTCAATTCCTTCATCTGTGATACTTATTTTGATATATCATTACGATGCTCATCCTTGATGTCATAGGCAAAGGTGATTAATATTTATTAATACTTAAGAATGGAAATATATCCATTTTATTTTTGTTTCATTTTTTTGACAAATTTAATAGACGTGGTTTAAAAAAAACACCAATGGTGTAGCGGGAGGTAGGTTGCTGAACGAAATAATTACTTCACCATCGCGGAAAGACTAATGTTTTTGTACTAGGTTTAATATTAATGCATAGATTTCTTGCCTGCTGTTTATGAAAACACAAAGGATTATTATGACAATAATATTGTGGTGATATTTTATAGCCTTTGTGAATGATATTGAGGCGACAATTGGCTCTATTAGAGCCATACTATTTATTGTAGGCATTATCAAGTATATGTTCTAGGTTGTAATTATAATCTAATAGGTTGTAATATAATCAAGTGCTTATTTTTCATGAATTTAGCCCCAGCCCAACCCATCGGGTCCAATTTTTCTCTCACCATACTACTTTAAAAAACAATTTAAAGAAATGTTATTTACTGTTAAATCAAAATGGTAAAAGCCAACGTATTAATCAGATCAGGCGTGCACAACATACGGCCTGCGGATCACATGTTGCCCGCGACCACCCACTTTGCGGCCCGCGAAGAATCGAAAGAGAATTTATTATTATTCTTTTTAATAGGTTCCCCACCCCCTTCCTTGTCCTATTTTCATTTGGCACGCAAAAGGTTTTCATAAAGAATTACAGCCCGCCTTACATTTTGAGTTGTGTTGGCCTGATTAGATGTTTATTTATTAATATTCAAAATGATCGTATGTTTTAAAAAGAATGTAAGTATTAATATTTTCCATATCGATGTTTGTAGAATGTATGAAAGAATGAATTTCAAAATATATAAGTATGTCGGTTTAGGCTTTAGCCGAAAGTCACTTTAAGAATTAAGTTTCGGCTTCGATTTCGTTTGAAAGTCACTTTAAGCTTTTGAATACGACTTTGGTTTCGGACAAAAGTCATGTTTAACTTTCGGCCTAGTTTTGGTTTCAGCCGAATGGAGAAAATCACTTTCGGTCGGTCTCTACCTCTAACAAGATTAGCTTTAAATATATGCACAAACTAATGCATCATTTACTTGTATATTTTATTACAATCTAATCGTTTTATTATCAAATATATTTTCGTTTTATTGCATGCATTTTCCCGTAGGGATCTTGACTTGCTTCTTGGGGCAGTCACCTTTCTCTGGAAGAGATGCCTGAAAGAAACACTGGCAGAGAGTAGCAACAATAACATGATATTATACATGGTTTTAATTTGACAATAACATTTCATGAATTCTTCACTTCCTGTAATCCTGTTTTTAGGAAATCTAACTTATTAACTTGTCTCTATCTCTTGTCCTATTTTCATCTATCCTGTCTGTTGGGGAAGTCTCTTGGTCGAAAAGCTCTTGTCTTACTGTCCTTGTTCTTATTTCAATCTTCACATACCTTGTTCAACTATTTTTTTTTTAAAGAAAGTTTATATAAATGATATTCAAGGGAAACAATTGATTTCACTTTATTAACTATTTATCGATATCTTTAAGGAGTTTTATGAGACATTTTTTTTTGTCATGACAAGTTTTTTTTAAATGTTCGCATATAAATTTTGCAAATAATTTTAAATATTTTTAATGTAAATACTTTTTTTAATTTGTAAAATTTTTTTTGATAGAAACTTTAAAAATATTTTCATTACAGCAATTTATATACAATTTATAATGCTTTACCAAGGTTCGCTCCATTTTTATAAAGATTATCTTCTAATGTGAGCCGTAGTCCACTTGATTTTGATCCCTACATCTAGGGATATAAGACAAATAAAATCAGATTGTTAATTGTTATGGTATTACATGTACTGACCAAATGACTCTGATACTGTCAAGTAAGATTAACTTGCTCTAGTAAATAAACCTGTCAGCATAAACAGCATGCGAAAGACCTTGTGCTGTAAGACGATCTTGCTCAAAGGTTAAGAGGCGATGCTAGTGAAAAAATCGACGAAAATGTTAATTTTTTAATTCTTCTGGTTTCGATAAAATTGGTGAAAATGTCCTTCTCCCGGATGGTAATGTGAAGGCACAATTGTCAGCAAATAGTAGCTTGAGAATAAACTGCATTAAAATGTATACACGCCCCTTAATAAAAAAAAAAGGACACAGTTATCACATTTTTATAGATAAATGGAATAGTTGAACTTGATTATTTCAAAATGTGTATTTTATGACCTCAGTTCTTTTAGCGCAAAGTTCTTCGTATGGTTATGAGCAGTTATTTGGGGGAAACTGATGCTATGCAATATATTAAACAAGCCGCTACAACTGATGAAGTATTAAATGTTTTATTTTAGGTAATTTAAATACATTTTTTCAATAATAGATTACGTATTATTTCATGCATAATTTATTTCATTATTTTATACATATTAAATGTATTATTTTATGCTGATGAAATATAAAAGCTCATACAAATTCAATGTATATTGACAATCATCTGTAATGATATCAATACAGCCATACTAATACAAAAAACTATAGTGATATCAATATGATTATACAGATAGAATGAACAGTAGTAATATCAATGCCACAATAAAAAAAAAACTCTGTAGAGTTGCACTATTTAAATTACTTTCTTTACACTAAGATACGTTATGCCCTACGCACGTGAATGTGATTGTATTGAGTCTGTTCAGTCACATAGGAGTTATCTGATAAGTAAATATTATCATCATTGAATTAAACATTTGGTTACAGGCTGTTACCGTATAATGTGCAACTCTAGCTATAGAAACAATACTTATCTAAAAAAAAAAATGGTAATATACTGAATTCAAAAGTATAAAAGTCGGTCATTGATGTAATTTATATTTAAAAAATCATGTAAATGACATTGTCAGCTTTTTTTATTAACGTATTAAATATGATTTTATTACATTTAAAGAATAGTATATTTAACGTATACCTCATACTCAGGGGCGCTACAGTAGGGTCCTAGCCTGCTCCATTAAATCCTTCCATGGGAACCTCATCCTTAGTGGTGCTACAGCAGGGCCTTAGCCTGCTCCATTAAATCCTTCCAGGGGGACCTCATCCTTAGTGGCACTACAGCAGGGCCTTAGCCTGCTCCATTAAATCCTTCCAGGGGGACCTCATCCTTAGTGGTGCTACAGCAGTGCCTTAGCCTGCTCCATTAAATCCTTCCATGGGGACCTCATCCTTAGTGGTGCTACAGCAGTGCCTTAGCCTGCTCCATTAAATCCTTCCATGGGGACCTCATCCTTAGTGGTGCTACA
>CAXITT010001537.1:34646-52285 GCA_964033795.1 Lymnaea stagnalis
TCTACTGTTCACATTCAAGACGTTGGCTCTGCTATGACGGTCATGCTTGTCTCTCTATCTCGTAACAATCTTCTCACGTCTGTCCTCGTAAGGGTTCGGCCTGTGTGGTGCACGGGATGCGGGAGATCCCATAGTGTGACCACGAGGGCTGACCAGCATGGGTGCGAGTAGCAGTCAACATGACAATATGGAGGCAAAGGTCGAATTTTGAATTAATAAATGGGTAAGGCATTGCCCAGGAACCAAGCCGACTAAGCCGTACATCGCCAAAGGACAGTGTGTATCTCGAATAAGTTAGAGCAATGAATTTGTCTAGTCTGCTGTCAATTGATGAATGTCCACGCAGGCTCTGGGTAGAGACATCGAGCAGGCGTCCGGGGTAATGGACCTTGTCTGGGAAAATGTAGTCTCTATTAACATAGCAAGCCAATAACCCTGGGATTCTACTGGTGGGTAGTTTCTCGTATGATGATGTCTGGAAATGATCTAGAGGGTTGGGGACACCCGAGATTGGCGCCCAGTTGAGATGTAGCGGTGTGGGAGAACGATCGAGAGCGAAGCCGGACAGGAGTTTTTGCTGGCATCCGTCCGTCACAACGTGACGATGGAGTGGGCTTCGGGGGACGAATTCCACAGGCCCTGGGATTATTCTTCAGGGATTATAAGCTGGTTCCAAACAGCAAAACGCCTCTCTCCACGCCGCTGGATAACACAAGGGAATAGCATCATTGGATGATACAGCCTGGTACCAGTGACGTCGCAGGAGTTGTCGGAATGTTTCATTGTATCATTGTTATCCGCACGGGAGTTGAGACGAGATTACTGTTGCTATCGTACTAATATTGTATAAGGGGTATGATCATTTACTAAAACACTGTCACTGTCCCCCTGTACACAAGAATACACAAACACTGGACTATAAATCCTTCAATAGTAATCTTTGAACTTTATTAAGATACTACAATTAGCACACAATCAATATAACGACACATCCAATTAGTACGGTAAGTCTTGCTAACACACTTAGCCAAAAGACTTCCTACTAACGGAATCAGTGGACTAGCCCGTCCTCCCTTTCACTCTCCCTGAGTCGTTCTGACCTTTTCACACCAAACCGAAACGCGCGAACCGGTACCTTTTGTTCACATGAGTTCCTACGCCAGCCACTCTTTCTCATTCACGCCTGTACTACTTTCACAACTTCAATACGGTTACTAAAGTCATCAGGGATTCTCACCTCGTCAATCCAACTTACAATTGGGTAGTGTCTCACAGCGGTTACCCAACTGAGAGGTGGGTAGTGTCTCACAAAGTTTACCCAAAAGAGAGGTAGGTAGTGTCTCACAGAGGTTACCAACTGAGAGGTGGGTAGTGTCTCAATGAGGTCAAACAACTGAAAGGTGGTAGTGTGTCACAGAGGTCACATAACTGAGATGTGGGTAGTGTCTCACAGAGATAATCCAAACTAAGAAATGGTAAGTGTCTCACAGAAGTCACCCAAATGAGTGTCTTACAGAGGTTAACAAACCGAAAGGTGGGTAGTGTCTCACAGAGGTTACCAAAGTGAGATGTGTGTAGTGAATGACAGAGGTAATCCAAACTGAGGTGTGGGTACTGTCTCAAATAGCTCACCCAATAGAGAGGTGGGTAGTGTCTTACAGAGATCATCAAACTGATAGTTGGGAACTGTCTCACAGAGCTTACCCAACAGAGAGGTGGATAGTGTTTCATAGAGGTCACCCAATTGAGAGGTGGGTAGTGTCTCACAGAGGTTACCAAATTGAGATGTGTATAGTGTCTGACAGAGGTAATCCAAACTTAGATGTGGGTAGTGTCTCACAGAGGTCACCCAACTGAGAGTGGGTGGTGTCTTACAGAGGTTACAAAACTGAGAGGTGGGTAATGTATCACAGAGGTTACCCAATTGAGAGGTGGGTAGTGTTTCAGAGAGGTCATCCTACTGAAAGGTGGGTAGTGTCTCAAATAGATCATCCAACTGAGAGGTGGAGAGTGTCTCAAAGAGGTCATCCAACTGAGAGGTGGAGAGTGTCTCACAGAGGTTACCAACTGAGAGGTGGAGAGTGTCTCAAAGAGGTCATCCAACTGAGAGGTGGATAGTGTCTCACAGCGGTTACCCAAATCAGAGGTGGGTAGTTTCTCACAGAAGTTACCCAATTGAGAGATAGGTAGTGTCTCACAGAGGTTACCAAATTGAGATGTGTATAGTGTCTGACAGAGGTAATCCAAACTTAGATGTGGGTAGTGTCTCACAGAGGTCACCCAACTGAGAGTGGGTGGTGTCTTACAGAGGTTACAAAACTGAGAGGTGGGTAATGTATCACAGAGGTTACCCAATTGAGAGGTGGGTAGTGTTTCAGAGAGGTCATCCTACTGAAAGGTGGGTAGTGTCTCAAATAGATCATCCAACTGAGAGGTGGAGAGTGTCTCAAATAGGTCATCCAACTGAGAGGTGGAGAGTGTCTCACAGAGGTTACCAACTGAGAGGTGGAGAGTGTCTCAAAGAGGTCATCCAACTGAGAGGTGGGTACCTATACAAATTTCTTGCCCAAACATTGGAATATGTGAAACATATAAAATGCACAAGGACAGCAATAGCGTTTTAAAACTAGGCTCATCTTTATTTCACTTAAATATCCTATGTCGACGTACTAACGTGGCGTATTTGAAATTTTTCTTGATTGTTGTAAATTTCTTAATGTTTGAGTCATTAGAGCTTTTATTTCCTATGCAGAGAAGCCTTCTGCCGTCTCTAGTCTCTAACTACTAAGAAGAGAAGCCTTCTGCCGTCTCTAACTACTATATAGACAAGCCTTCTGCCGTCTCTAGTCTCTAACTACTATATAGAGAAGCCTTCTGCCGTCTCTAGTCTTTAACTACTATGTAGAGAAGCCTTCTGCCGTCTCTAGTCTCTAACTACTATATAGAGAAGAATTCTGCCGTCTCTAGTTACTAATTAGAGAAGCCTTCTGCCGTCTCTAGTCTTTAACTACGATGTAGAGAAGCCTTCTGCCGTCTCTAGTTACTATGTAGAGAAGCCTTCTGCCGTCTCTAGTCTTTAACTACTATGTAGAGAAGCCTTCTGCCGTCTCTAGTCTCTAACTACTATGTAGAGAAGCCTTCTGTCGTCTCTAACTACTATGTAGAGAAGCTTCTGCCATCTCTAGTCTCTAACTACTATGTAGAGAAGCCTTCTGCCGTCTCTAGTCTCTAACTACTATGTAGAGAAGCCTTCTGCCGTCTTTAGTCTCTAACTACTATATGTGGATGGTAACCTTGTTCACTCTTGACTGTCAGTGTCAGACTGCACAATCAGGTGATAGCACGTTGATGATTAGACTTCACTTTCTTGATCTGATCTACTGTTCACATTCAAGACGTTGGCTCTGCTCTGACGGTCATGCTTGTCTCTCTATCTCGTAACAATCTTCTCACGTCTGTCCTCGTAAGGGTTCGGCCTGTGTGGTGCACGGGATGCGGGAGATCCCATAGTGTGACCACGAGGGCTGACCAGCATGGGTGCGAGTAGCGGTCAACATGACAATATGGAGGCAAAGGTCGAATTTTGAATTAATAAATGGGTAAGGCATTGCCCAGGAACCAAGCCGACTAAGCCGTACATCGCCAAAGGACAGTGTGTATCTCGAATAAGTTAGAGCAATGAATTTGTCTAGTCTGCTGTCAATTGATGAATGTCCACGCAGGCTCTGGGTAGAGACATCGAGCAGGCGTCCGGGGTAATGGACCTTGTCTGGGAAAATGTAGTCTCTATTAACATAGCAAGCCAATAACCCTGGGATTCTACTGGTGGGTAGTTTCTCGTATGATGATGTCTGGAAATGATCTAGAGGGTTGGGGACACCCGAGATTGGCGCCCAGTTGAGATGTAGCGGTGTGGGAGAACGATCGAGAGCGAAGCCGGACAGGAGTTTTTGCTGGCATCCGTCCGTCACAACGTGACGATGGAGTGGGCTTCGGGGGACGAATTCCACAGGCCCTGGGATTATTCTTCAGGGATTATAAGCTGGTTCCCAACAGCAAATCGCCTCTCTCCATGCCGCTGGATAACACAAGGGAATAGCATCATTGGATGATACAGCCTGGTACCAGTGACGTCGCAGGAGTTGTCGGAATGTTTCATTGTATCATTGTTATCCGCACGGGAGTTGAGACGAGATTACTGTTGCTATCGTACTAATATTGTGAATACAAAGCAAAATAATGACGACACTTACAAAACATTGCGTTATATTTTTACAGCACTAGAGATACCGGTACCAAATATACTTTTATGGACTGTAAGAATAAGTATTGAAGAGTTATTATTTATATTTTAGTGTGAATGAATATACATTGGTACCGGTACCTCGACATACCAGTGCCCCGACATACGAGATTTTTGAGATACGAGCCGTCCAACGAGCGATGTTTTGCTTTGAGATACGAGCCGTCGCAACGAGCGATGTTTTGCTTTGAGATACGAGAAAAATTTAAGATACGAGGAACCGGATCAGCCGGTCGGTCGGATGCATTGACGAAAATTAAGCGAGAGTAACAAAAATGTGTACAATGTCATTTAAGTTCAGTTAATTTCCGTGAAGTTTAGTTAAGTTACATTAAGTTTATGGATTAAAGTATAGTCATTAAAAGTGTAACAAGTAAGTGAATTAAAGTGGCCGAAAGAGTTTGGCATTAACAGTGTAGCCAGTAAGTGAACCCAGTGAAGCTCCTTCGCCTATCTCCTCCACCCTAAACCTCCATAAAATGAGTAAAACAGAGTAGGGTTAACCTGAAAAAATAAACGCAACAAAACAGCGAACGTGTCGACAGAAAGCTTTCGTCGGCGAACAAAACAACAGAAAAAACAGTTTAAAAATAAGAAATAGCACTTAGCTGGTAAGTAGTATCTGAGGGTTTAACCTTACTCTGTTTTACTGATTTTATTTAGTACTAACCTGATCGCAGTCTCTCCCCTTATTACCCTACACCTCCGCCATCATCTTCCATAAGCTCAAGTCTGGTGGTTTAAAAGTAAATACACTTAATAAAACAAGTTCATTTCTTTTCATTTTATTTTAATATGTTTTTATACAATATTCGTTATCTATAAATACATTTTATTTTTTAAAAAAACACGTAACAAAAACAACTGAGGTGGCATTTGGGGGGGGGTGGGGGGACCGATTAATGGCATTTCTATTAATTTCAAGGTGGACAATAGCTTTTAGATACGAGCCATTGACCTACGAAAAGGTTACGGAACGAATTAAACTCATAGGTATTTCAACGTACCACTGTACTTGCTTTTAGGCCCCTCCACCCCCTTCGCCCTAGGCAATACGGGCGGGAACGCGGAATCTTCAAATTCGCCCTCTCCACATTCTCCATACAGGACATAGTACTACCGGTAAGTCCATATCACGCTAAACCAGTGATTCTTAACATTTTTTGAGGTAACGAACCCCACCAGTTTCATATTGGCATTCACTGAACCCATCTCAATAGGAAAAATTAAATATGATTTTTTTTTCCTGATTTTTTTTTTTTTTTGGACCTCCGCCGAACGCCTGAGACTGGCTCCCCGAACCCATGGGGCTTGATCGAACCCATATTAAGAACCACTCCGCTAAACCTTATTTTTAATTAATAAACTATTTANAAGTCCATATCACGCTAAACCAGTGATTCTTAACATTTTTTGAGGTAACGAACCCCACCAGTTTCATATTGGCATTCACTGAACCCATCTCAATAGGAAAAATTAAATATGATTTTTTTTTCCTGATTTTTTTTTTTTTTTGGACCTCCGCCGAACGCCTGAGACTGGCTCACCGAACCCATGGGGCTTGATCGAACCCATATTAAGAACCACTGCGCTAAACCTTATTTTTAATTAATAAACTATTTATATCAGAACATTCGTTTATTACTTATATCTCTTTGAACGTCAACCAATACATATGCAAATATTTGATTTTAAAACTACATTCTAGTACTAGTAATAGCTTTTTTATTTTAAATAGTTTTAGCTTTAGGCTGACTTAAATGACCATAATGTTATCTACTATTTTGTTTTCTTTCAGTGTTTAATCCCTCATAATTATTTCAATTTAGTTAAAGTTAAAGCCTAGGCCTATACTATTTTTTAAAAAATATTTTAAAAAATTGTTGCCCGCCACAACAAACCAACACAACGCTGACAAAAGTATTTTAAATACTTAGAAATGACACAAGTATTAAACAAAATTAAGTGAAATTGGAAAACTTGAATAATTTTCTTTTCTATTGTCATTAATTTACAACAAAAATAAAATTAATTTCTAATAAATCTAAAAATTTGAGAACTGCTCAATAAATAAATAAAAAAGCCTTTAAAAAAATGTTTAAAATAAAATATTTATTTGAATGAAGTTATAATTTCATGAACAAAACAAACTAAAGGATAGAACTGTTACGTTATGAGCAAAACTATACACATGTCATTAATTTAAAAATGAAATGAGATTACATGTAAAGAAAAATACAAACAAATATGTAGGCTACGTGGAATAAAAAGTTGGCCGACGGTAATGTCCCTTTTTCCTTTTCTGCACCCAAGGGACACAAACGTTTGAA
Source organism: Lymnaea stagnalis (assembly GCA_964033795.1). Classification (NCBI taxonomy): domain Eukaryota; kingdom Metazoa; phylum Mollusca; class Gastropoda; family Lymnaeidae; genus Lymnaea; species Lymnaea stagnalis. Next base: position 41,280 of record CAXITT010001537.1, read on the forward strand.
ATGATTTCCAAGATCAAATGCACACCAATTGGAAAACTAAAACAACAGACTGTATATCTTTCCCAAAACATAGAGCTATATGTATCTGATCGGAAATAGTTATATCAAAACATGAATAAAAATTCAGTTAAAAATTGTGATGAAATAGATACAGCATATAATTATAAATCAGTTCATGCATAAAGTTAGATAAATATATCAAACATGATACAGTAATTCAATTGAATGTTAATATCAGCAATGTGCTGATTTAATGATTAGTGAGAACAATCATTGAAATAATCCTCCCCACTAGTAACGAATAATATATATATATATTTAAAATTGTATTTATAGAATTCTCTGCTTTTCTTTACTCAAACATGTTGATGTGCTAGGACTTGCCAATTATAGTTTACTTTTAACACAATGGTTGTGAATAAGCAATTCAACCAGAGGTTTATGTGCTAGGACTTGCCAATTATAGTTTACTTTTAACACAATAGTTGTGAATAAGCAATTCAATCAGAGGTTTATGTGCTAGGACTTGCCAATTATAGTTTACTTTTAACACAATAGTTGTGAATAAGCAATTCAACCAGAGGTTTATGTGCTAGGACTTGCCAATTATAGTTTACTTTTAACACAATAGTTGTGAATAAGCAATTCAACCAGAGGTTTATGTGCTAGGACTTGCCAATTATAGTTTACTTTTAACACAATAGTTGTGAATAAGCAATTCAACCAGAGGTTTATGTGCTAGGACTTGCCAATTATAGTTTACTTTTAACACAATAGTTGTGAATAAGTAATTCAACCAGAGGTTTATGTGCTAGGACTTGCCAATTATAGTTTACTTTTAACACAATAGTTGTGAATAAGCAATTCAACCAGAGGTTTATGTGCTAGGACTTGCCGATTGTAGTTTACTTTTAACACAATAGTTGTGAATAAGCAATTCAACCAGAGGTTTATGTGCTAGGACTTGCTGTTTGTTATTTTACTTTTAACACAATGGTTGTGAATAAGCAATTCAACCATAGGTCTATGTGGATACTTTATTGAGTCATCATTAATAAATTAAATACAAATCTATATGTTTCACCAGGAGTAAAGTTTCTTTACAAGAGCTTTACACAGACATTTTTTTTTTCTTCAAAGTTCATGTATGTAATTTCCAGCAACAAAGATAACATTTGCAATAGGTAAATGTTTATGAAATTACACAAAACTTTTTAACTTAATTTTATGTCACTATATTTATCTGCGTGTGCATTAATATTATATAAGTATGACTCTTCTAATTCTAAGGAGAATTTGTTTTTCTTTTAAATTCCCTAATTATTTTATTTTTATTTTGTTTCAATACTTTCGGCTATAATTTCTATTTATACCAGGTACTTCAGACACATTTCAGTGAAATTTTATATTGGGCTCTAGCATACAGTATATGCGTCCCTAAAATAGGTTCAAAGAAGTCTACTTGAAATGTACACTTTCCTAAACATTGGGCAACACTGACCTTATTTCAATTGTATACCGGTATTTTCAAACACATGAGTTATAATTTTAAAAATTCAAAACTGTTTTAGTTGTCCTGTCTTTTCTTTTCAAGTTTAAACATATCTTCTTCCTCTATATTATAGTTGTCCTGTCTTTTCAAAGTTAAACATATCTTATTCCAATATGTTTTAGTTGTCTTGTCTTGTCTTTTCAAGCTTAAACACATCTTGTTCCTCTATGTTTTAGTTGTCCTGTCTTGTCTTTTCAAGCTTAAACATATCTTGTTCCACCATGTTTTAGTTGTCCTGTCTTTTCTTTTCAAGATTAAACATATCTTGTTCCACCATGTTTTAGTTGTCTTGTCTTTTCTTTTCAAGATTAAACATATCTTGTTCCACTATGGTTTAGTTGTCTTGTCTTTTCAAAATTAAAAATATCAAGTTCCAATATTTTTTAGTTGTCCTGTCTTTTCTTTTCAAGCTACACCACATCTTGTTCCACTATGTTTTAGTTGTCGTGTCTTGTCTTTTCAAGATTAAACATATCTTCCTCCTATATTTTTTAGTTGTCCTGTCTTTTCAAAATTAAACATATCTTGTTCCACTATGTTTTAGTTGTCCTGACTTTTCTTTTCAAGTTTAAACATATCTTGTTCCACTATGTTTTAGTTGTCCTGTATTTTCTTTACAAGATTAAACATATCTTGTTCCACTATGTTTTTGTTGTCTTGTCTTTTCAAGCTTAAACATATCTTGTTCCACTATATTTTAGTTGTCTTGTCTTTTCTTTTCAAGTTTAAACATATCTTGTTTAACTATGTTTTAGTTGTCGTGTCTTGTCTTTTCAAGATTAAACATATCTTCTTCCTCTATTTTTTAGTTGTCCTGTCTTTTCAAGATTAAACATATCTTGTTCCACTATGTTTTAGTTGTCCTGTCTTTTCTTTTCAAGTTTAAACATATCTTGTTCCACTATGTTTTAGTTGCCTTGTCTTGTCTTTTCAAGATTAAACATATCTTGTTCAACTATGTTTAAGTTGTCCTGTCTTTTCAAGATTAAACATATCTTGTTCTACTATGTTTTAGTCGTCTTGTCTTGTCTTTTCAAGATTAAATATATCTTGTACCACTATGTTTTAGTTGACTTGTCTTTTGTTTTCAGTTTAAACATATCTTGTTCCACTATGTTTTAGTTCTCCTCTCTTTTCTTTTCAAGATTAAACATATCTTGTTTCACTATGTTTTAGTTGTCTTGTCTTTTCTTTTCAAGATTAAACATATCTTGTTCCACTATGTTTTAGTTGTCCTGTCTTGTCTTTTCAAGATTAAACACATCTTGTTCCACCATGTTTTAGTTCTCCTGTCTTTTCTTTTCAAGATTAAACATATCTTGTTCCACCATGTTTTAGTTGTCTTGTCTTTTCTTTTCAAGGTTAAACATATCTTGTTCAACTATGGTTTAGCTGTCTTGGCTTTTCAAAATTAAACATATCAAAATATCAAGTTCCAATATGTTTTAGTTGTCCTGTCTTTTCTTTTCAAGATTAAACATATCTTGTTCCACCATGTTTTAGTTGTCTTGTCTTTTCTTTTCTGGGTTAAACATTTATTGTTCCACTATGGTTTATTTGTCTTGTCTTTTCAAAGTTAAACATATCAAGTTCCAATATGTTTTAGTTGTCCTGTCTTTTCTTTTCAAGCTACAACATATCTTGTTCCCCTATGTTTTAGTTGTCCTCTCTTTTGTTTTCAAGATTAAACATATCTTGTTCCACTATTTATGAAATTTAAATTTAAATGATGGTACATGATTTATCTTAAGTTCACAATATTAATATAATATAACTTCTAAAATTGCATAGGTGATGTGATAAAGTTAAATATCAATCAATTGTTTAATCACTTAAGTATGCTATTTCTCTTACAGTTAAATTATGTACAAAATAAGATGATACTAAAATTTCATTTGAGCTTTTGATGGCAACTGTGTAGCATAATGTTCAAGTCCCAGTACCTGTATTTTTATATTATCACTATTTCCCCTTATAATCCATACATTGTTTTGGCTCAATTTCATCAACCATAAATAATAGTGTAATATAGTGTGGACTGAATTCAGTTTGAAGGATTATGAAACATAACATATAAAATTAGCCAAAGTGATTTGAATGAATGGGCCAGGGTTCCCTGGACTTGTTTAAAATGTATCTATAATGTTTCAAAAAACCTGGGTTAAAAAGAAACCCTGTGAATAAATTTTTTTTGTGACCACCATTTGTTAAACAAAAAACAGAAATATTCTCATGTCATAGACAGGAGTTACATTTGTAAAGTTTCTCTCCTAGGTACTTTCTTTTGTTAATAGCTCAAGATGATAAAGATGCAAATGTGGAAGGAAAATGACAATTTTTTAATGTTTCTCTCCTGTGTGCTATCTTTTGTGAACAGGTAAAGTTGGTTTTTAGGCAAATGAAGATGGACAAAGGTCATATTTGAAAGGTTTCTCTAAAAAAAATTATGTCTCTTGAGAAAAGTAAGTACATTATGCAGTAGGAACAAATGTCACATTTGTAAGCCTTCTCTTGTATTTGTATCCTGTCTTTGAGAACAGTCAATTGTGAAGTGTCTGAAAATGGGGAATGACAAATGTCACCTTGTTAGGGTTTCTCTCGTGTGTGCTGTCTTTTGTGATAAGTAAGACCTGCAGAGGAAACATATGCTGAAAGACAAATTTCACATTTGTAAGCCTTCTCTCCTGTGTGCTGTCTTTTGTGATAAGTAAGACTTGAAGAGGTAGTATGTGATGAAGGACAAATGTCACATTTGTAAGGTTTCTCTCCAGTGTGGTGTCTTTTGTGAATTTTAAGACCTATAGAGGAAGCATATGCTGAAAGACAAATGTCACATTTGTAAGGTTTCTCTCCTGTGTGCTGTCTTTTGTGATAAGCAAGATTTGTAGAGGTAGTATATGCTGAAGGGCAAATGTCACATTTGTAAGGTTTCTCTCCAGTGTGCTGTCTTTTGTGATAAGTAAGACTTGAAGAGGAAGTATATGCTGAAGGGCAAATGTCACATTTGTAAGGTTTCTCTCCTGTGTGATAATTTGTGTGAACAATTAAAGATCCCTTATGAGCAAATGCAGATGCACAAATGTCACATTTGTAAGGTGTCTCTCCTGTGTGCTGTCTTTTGTGATAAGTAAGACCTGTAGAGGTAGTATATGCTGAAGGACACATGTCACATTTGTAAGGTTTCTCTCCTGTGTGCTGTATTTTGTGAACAATTAAAGATCTCTTGTGGGCAAATGAAGATAGACACATGTCACATTTGTAAGGTGTCTCTCCTGTGTGCTTTTTTTTGTGATAAGTAAGATTTGTAGAGGTAGTATATGCTAAAGGACACATGTCACATTTGTAAGGTTTCTCTCCTGTGTGATGTGTTATGTGAACAATTAAAGATAACTTTTGAGCAAATGCAGATGCACAAATGTCACATTTGTAAGGTTTCTCTCCTGTGTGCTTTCTTTTGTGAACAATTAAAGTTGTCTTTTGGGCAAATGAAGATGGACAAATGTCACATTTGTAAGGTTTCTCTCCAGTGTGCTTTCTTTTGTGCTTACTTAATCCATCAGAGGAAAGTAATTGCGATGGACAAAGATCACATCTGTAAGGTTTCTCTCCTGTGTCATTTCTCTTGTGTTTTAAAACATTAGAGCTTAAAGTAAATCTATCATTAAAAATGTCATGTTTATAGGGTTTCTCTCCAGTAGGTTTCAACTTATATTGCAAGTTGCTTGAAGTAAGTTCATTTTGTACACTTATTTCCATTTTGTCAGATATATTTGAAAATGAAACCTCCTCATCTGTAATTATACCAGTCTCTTCTTTGATTCCGCCATTGTCAAAACATGCACCATATGTTACTTGTGAAGGGTTGAGCTCATTCTCTATCTCTTTCTTAAGTTTTTTGTGAAAGTCAGTAATAAACTCACCCATTATGACAGCATCTGGTTTATATTTATAAAGGCTTGTTTCATTTTGAAAATCATCCTGTTTTTTCTTGAATTTGGACCATATATGAGACAAACCAGAGATAGCTGCGACATCATGTATGTCTGTCACAAGTGCTGTTAACGTTATGATGTCTTCATTACCTTCACAAATAGCTGAAACATACATTTAAATTAAAATAAAATGCAATAGATGAAGTCTAGATTACTTAAAACCAGATAACTAAAAATTTAACTTGATGAATTTTTCTATTCTGAAAGATTAAATAATTACATTGAGTAATGATATGAAACTGTTTATTACAGGCTTAAAATTAAAACCCTTCAAAGATATCTACAGCCCTGATAAACTGAACCCATCATTCATAGTTTTAACTATATTATTGGTAACAAATTTAGGCTATCCGCGCCATTTAGTTTCCCACGACCGCCACCTTCGTTGTCATGGCTTTCACGAGGCATGGTAACAAAAATAGCGGCTGAGTAAAAAAAAAAGCACATGTCTGCTAAAATGGGAAGGGGAAAGGGAGAGAATGTGCTGATTTAGCTATTTACCAAGAGAAATGTAAATATGCAAAACAATGTTAAAATTTAAATCAATAAATTTCCCCGTCCATAAATTTCGAGGTGAACTAAACTTCTAATTTAATTGTATCCACCACCCCTTTCCTCACATAATTTAAAACCAGTACATTCTCTTTTCACTCAACTAAAATACATGTGCCCCTACAGTTACACACCATTTACACACCATCATTAAAAAAAATGTAAAATTGAAGGAAAATCAAGTTTCTAAAATAATGAAAACCCAACTTACAATTTTATAGAATTAGAATACACTTTTAAACACTTTATTTCAGGTTCCTACAAAAATTAAATCCAAAAGTTGTCAGAAAATCAACACCCAGTACATTACAATAATTGAACCAATTTTAAAAAATACCGTAAAATTTCAATACTATAAGTAACCAACCAATGAAATTATAATTTATAATATTCCATCGTGGCATTCAGGAAACGCTAACTCTAGTGAATAGTAAAAACACAAGTTTGATACAAAAGGGAGAAAATCTTAGACACATGTCATGGTGCGGATTTCAGTAATTGATCATATTTTTAGTTGAGCTTTGCTCTTGAACTTTATAATTTAAATTAATATAAGATTAGTACAGGGTGACCCTAACGATGTTGGAAAAATTTAAAGACAATCAGGGATTTGGAGAATTTTTTTTTGACTACGCTCAATATACAATTTTGTCAGCTCCATCTCTGCAGTGAACTCAATATACAATTTTGTCAGCTCCATCTCTGCAGTGAACTCAATATACAATTTTGTCAGCTCCATCTCTGCAGTGAACTCAATATAAAATTTTGTCAGCTCCATCTCTGCAGTGAGCTTCATATAGAATTTTGTCAGCTCCATCTTTGCAGTGAGCTCCAGCTACATTAAAAAGTGGGGAAAGGGTAGTTAAGGGTACGCTACATGTTTAAAGGAAAGAAATGTTGTTATTGTCACTTACAATTCCTTTTAACTAGAAATATAAGTAGCAGCAACATGAGAGCAGTGTTTCTTTCAGGCATCTCTAGAGACAAAATATAATTTTATATCTCCTTCAACTCTGAAACCTATGATTTTTAACCATCAAGGTCCTTTATACCCCCCTCCCACAATCCCAAACCAGTAGTCTGGTGCTCCAGGACGTATGCCCCATCTGACAGGTCGTCAGCTTTTTTTTTCAATCTTAATGGGACAAATGCCAGAAACACTCCTCTCACTTCAACTTTCTCTCTGTGGAGTATCACATATCTGATCACTACAAACATCTGGTCACTGTGTGATACATCAGGTGTACTTTCGAAAATAATTCCAAAATACCTCGCAGGCTTTAGATCCATGATAAGAATCTCCTTCACATGATTTGCAAGGACACTTATAAATTCATTTTGGGTTTCTGGTGAAAGGTAACATACCTTTTTGGTTTCGATAAATAATATTATATATGTCTTCAAAAAAACTTTTCTTTATTTAATAAAAAAGAATTAATCATTAAAACATTGAAAATTGTGTCAAATAAAACATTTTAACCCTATAAATGGGTAAAATTCATTTGCCATTTTTTTAAATTTTTACTGATTTTTATACTTATAACCGCCCGACCACACTTATTTGGTATCAATGGAAAACCCTATTTCTCAGAATTTAGATAAATATAGCCTTCTGTCACTTAAGGAAGTTACCGAACACTTCAAACGGCGTGGAATAATGAAAATAAAATGAGTAAAACAGAGTAGGGTTAAACCTGAAAAAATAAACGCAACAAAACAGCGAACGTGTCGGCAGAAAGCCTTCGTCAGCGAACAAAAAAACCAGAAAAAACGGTATAAAAATAAGAAATAGCACTTAGCTGGTAAGTAGTATCTGTGGGCAGCAATAGAAGGAATTATACAGTCTTCATCAGGATCCCATGATAATGGCAGAAATAAAAAGAGGCAGGCTACGTTGGGCAGGACACCTAGAGAAAATGCCAAATGACAGAGGAACGAAGAAGGTGCATCACCAATACCCCAGAGGAAAAAGGCTCAAAGGCAGACCTAGGCTTAGGTGGAGAGATGATGTAGAAAGAGATCTACAGCAGACTTCAAACATAGATTATCCTGATGAATAACGCAATGAATATTTAGTTCTTGAACACTTTTGTTGCTTGTTACTGGTAATAAATAATATATGATTGAGACTAAATATTGAATAACTGTTTCTTATGCTTGAATGTTACTGTAAATTTATTTGATAACTATATTAATTTAAATTGTAATTAGAAACCTAACTTAGTTTGTAGTTTGTTTTTTAATGACTTTAAAAAATATTTAATCGCTACATTATTGTGACAAAGCCTTGCTGAGATAATCGTTATTGTTGACCTGTTCTTGTAAATCTATTTTCACTGCTAATTCGCAATGCATGGTTCAGAAAGATGTTCAGCTACCATACTTTTATAACTATGTGAATGTTTTTAATGTGCTGAAAATTATTTTTAAAAATTGTGTCAATAACCATTTTTATTACATTTCTTGGGGAGCTTTTGCTTTCCTAAACTTAAGTCTATTGAGTTCTTATTAAAAAATATTAACATGTTCTACAAAATTGTGTAAAATGTGAAAAGATATCTAGAACATTGTTAGCTTTTGTGAATGTGTCAACATGCCTTGCTGAATACATTTTTGTAAAAAAAAAAAGTTTTCACCTTTGCCTGATAATTTCACATTGATATGCTTTAAATTTCATTTTATTTGACTCCTATATTTCTAATATTGTTTAATTGAATTTTTAAATCTTTTTTAAAGTGGTCCACTTAGGATTTTCCCTCTGAAGTCAAATGTATTATGAGGAAAGTATTATTACCACATGCTTCAAAATTTGCAAGATTGTTTCAATTATATTCTCTAGACAATGATTGTTTTTTTATAACATGTCTCATAAACATAATGCAGAAGTTTTTATGATCTTATTATTTTTATTAGGCTCGAGGCTTGTGGGTTATTGGGGAAATGCATTGATTTATATTCTATCTATTATATCTATGTTCTTAAATTGGCCTTTTTAATTAACGAGTGGAATGAGTTCATGATGCATGCATCCAATGTTGGAATGAGTTCATGATGTATGCATCCAATGTTGTTCAAGTAACCTTTAATTTTTTTAATAAGCATTTTTCTGTGTCTTTTTCAATTTTTTTCTGATGTCAATTGATGAATCAGGAGGAATAGTTTTGGAACTACATAATTGAAACTGTTCAAGCTTATTTATATTGACATCCTTTACTTAATGATGGATGGTTTTTAAACAAATGTCTCATAAGAAAATTTTTCAGAATTTTTGTATTTATTTTATTTATTAGGTTCGTCGGGTGGCATTTGAAAAAGAGTATTGATTTTTAAAAATTTTTCTGAATTTCTGTCTGTGTTTTCAAATTGTTTTTTATTAGGTTCGTGGGGTGCCATTTGAAAAAGAGTGTTCATTTTTTTTATCTTTTCTGAATTTCTGTCTATCTTTTAAAATTGTTTTTTTTATTCATGAATGGTATATGTACATGGTGTATGCATCCTACATGGTTCATGCTGCCTCTAATTTAAAAAAACAAACATTTTTATACTTATTTTTCATTTTTCTCAATTTTGCATTGTGCAGATTTTTTAGGAACACCAAATGAATCAGGAGGAAAATATTCTATTTCTAGCTACAGCCTTCAAACATTGCATGCTTCTTTTCATTGATATTCTTTACAAGTTACAAGAGACTTTTTAATATATATTTAACTAGAAAAGTTTTAGAACAAACATTTTTACATTTGCTACTCCTAAAAAGTTCTTGAATATTTATGTGAATCCCACGTACATGCCATTTGTAACACTTCCAACAACTGCTGTGTAATAAGCTTCTTTAAACTTTTTGTCAATGTTATTCTAAATGAAGGTGTATGCAAAATTTCATTATGATATTGCAATACAAATTTTTCTCTGTTCATTTTGCTTAAAAGTCAAAATAGGTATACAATTTTAAATTTTTTGCAATAAACGGCTCCGAAGCCATTTCATTTGTATAGAGCCAATCCCGGTCCGAATAGCCATTTGCGGCTATAGGTACTCGAGGTACCTATAACTATAACTGCAGCCTTAACTCTCTGCAGTCCGACTAGAGAGAAATGGTTCTTATAAGTACCATAGATTTTGTGGGTGGGTTATTTATTTTTTAACTTGTTGATTAACTCTCTGCAGTCCGACTAGAGAGAAATGGTTCTTATAAGTACCATAGATTTTGTGGGTGGGTTATTTATTTTGTAACTTGTTGATTAACTCTCTGCAGTCCGACTAGAGAGAAATGGTTCTTATAAGTACCATAGATTTTGTGGGTGGGTTATTTATTTTTTAACTTGTTGATTAACTCTCTGCAGTCCGACTAGAGAGAAATGGTTCTTATAAGTACCATAGATTTTGTGGGTGGGTTATTTATTTTGTAACTTGTTGATTAACTCTCTGCAGTCCGACTAGAGAGAAATGGTTCTTATAAGTACCATAGATTTTGTGGGTGGGTTATTTATTTTTTAACTTGTTGATTAACTCTCTGCAGTCCGACTAGAGAGAAATGGTTCTTATAAGTACCATAGATTTTGTGGGTGGGTTATTTATTTTTTAACCCTTTTTTTAATTAAAACAATTATTTATTATATATATTTTAATAATTTGTTTCATTGGTTTAAGTATTAGTAAAACAAATTTAAATTATTACAAAATTTGAAATTACTATTAAAAAAAATTATTTTTGGAAACTTATTCAGCAGGGAGTATCCCTTGAAAGCTTTGCAGATTTCCAAAAAAACAAAAAATATAAGTCTCACAAAAAAAAATTAAATACTAGTATGAATCTTGTCAAATGATTTTAATTTCCCGATTTATCAAGGAGTTATTTGTTTGTTTAAAGTAATGCATCCAAATGAAGAGTCTAACTGTGAAATTTATCC
>CAXITT010001539.1:27705-42581 GCA_964033795.1 Lymnaea stagnalis
TTTACGTACCCACCCCAACCCACCCCCCCCCCCCCAAAAAAAATAAATAATAATAATAAACCAAAAAAAAACCCTTCAATAGGTGATAACTTTCACAGTTAAATGTATCTCAATCTCACGCCACAATTTTCCAAGACCAAACACTACAATCTCCTATGACCTAATACTAACTTGTTTCTTGACCACACACCACCCTCTTCCATGACTCAGTAATGCTAACTTATTTCTGGACCACACACCACCTTCTTCTATGGCTTAATACTTACGTTTCCCTTGGCCTAATGATAACATTTTCATGACCTAATAATTAACATTTCCATGACATAATACTAACCTTTTCAATCGCCTAATACTAACATTTACCATGACCAAAAAATGACCTTTTCCATGACCTAATAATAACATTTCCCATGGGCCAACACTAAAATTTTCCATGGCCTAATACTAACCTTAACTATGGCCTAAAGCTAACCTTTTCAATGGCCTTTACTAAGTTTTCCAAAACCCAATACTAACCCCTCCCATGATCTAATATTAACCCCTCCCATGATCTAATACTAACCCCTCCCATGACCTAATACTAAACCCTCCCATGACCTAGTACTAACCCCTCCCATGGCCTAATTCTAACCCCTCCCATGACCTAATACTGACCCCTCCCATGATCTAATACTAACCCCTACCATGACCTAATACTAACCCCTCCCATGACCTAGTACTAACCCCTCCCATGACCTAGTACTAACCCCTCCCATGGCCTAATTCTAACCACTTATGCTAACCCCTCCCCTGACCTAATACTAACCCCTCCCATGACCTTATGCTAACCCCTCCCATGACCTAATACTAACCCCTCCCATGGCCTAATACTAACCCCTCCCATGACCTTATGCTAACCCCTCCCATGGCCTAATACTAACCCCTCCCATTACCTTATGCTAACCCCTCCCATGACCTAATACTAACCCCTTCCATGACCTAATACTAACCCCTTCCATGACCTAATACTAACCCCTTCCATGACCTAATACTAACCCTCCCATGACCTAATACTAACCCCTCCAATGATCTAATACTAACCCCTTCCATGATCTAATACTAACCCCTTCCATGACCTAATGCTAACCCCTCCCATGACCTTATGCTAACCCCTCCCATAACCTAATGCTTACCCCTCCCATGACCTTATGCTAACCCCTCCCATGACCTTATGCTAACCCCTGCCATGACCTTATGCTAACCCCTCACAAGACCTAATGCTAACCCCTCCATGACCTTATGCTAACCCCTCCCATGACCTAATGCTAAGCCCTCCCATGACCTAGTACTAACCCCTCCCATGACCTTATGCTAACCCTTCCCTTTACCTAATGCTAACCCCTCCCATGACCTAATGCTAAACCCTCCCATGACCTTATGCTAACCCCTCCCATGACCTTATGCTAACCCTTCCCTTTACCTAATGCTAACCCCTCCCATGACCTTATGCTAAACCCTTCCACACTCGTACGCCTTCTCATGGTGCTTGATTCTCAAGACGCGATCCGCAAATTCCTTCCAGTGTTTCCCTCGACTCCATTACAGGTAATCCAAACCCACAGGGCGTAAACCTGTGTGGCACTGGTTCGTGTGGGTGTATGTATCATCGTGTGTGTAGCTGGCAACTGTAAACTCTGAATTAACTGCTCTGTTGTTATGACGGAGCTTCGTTTCATCAAAAATTTCAGCGGTGACTCGCAAGATTAGTGTATTGAATTTCTTAATTGAAAATAATAATAATAATAATAATTTCAGTAAAACATTAGAACCGCTACTTTAGAACTTATTGACAAACTGGCAGAGGCAAGTTGTCTTGCTCGGTCAAGGCCGCTCACAAGAAGGCCCAAAGTTTAGCGCGCCCACGATAAGTAGAATCAACATGTGGGCTGTTGTGCTGGTAGTTAAAATAACCCCCACCCCTCCCTCCCTCTCTCTCTCCCTCTCTCTCTCTCCCTCTCTCTCTTTCTCCCTCTCTCCCCCCCCTCTCTCCCAACCTCCTTCCACCTCTCTCTGGGTCTCAACATGCCAGATAACTGCGCTGACGAATCCTGTTGTTGAGACCAGCTGTGTCGGTCGGTGTAACACTGTACCCATATAAATATGCCATTGTGTTTGGACAGCCATGTCGGTCTGCGCAAGTACAACACCGTACCACAATATCGTATTGTGGAATCACCCGTGATGGCCGGTACTACAATATAGTTTTAATAATTTCATCATTAGTGTTATAAAAATTAGTTATAGTTTCCACTTCCAAGTTTGTTTGTTTTTTTGTTGTTTTTTTTGTTTGTTTTTTTTTATTGTGTGGGGAGTAGGGTTCCTGTTTCATATTTAATCCTGGAACTCTTGACGCGTTGTCAGGTATCTTATCATGCGTATGTGTGGTGTATAAAAGTATCGGTACTATGCCATTGTCATGTGTATTCATAGTTTGGGAGTGGAGAGTTGCGTGAAGAGAGAGAGAGAGAGAAAGAGAGAGAGAGAGGCTGCGTATGGAACAATCACAATTTGTCCAGGGATCAACACGCTAACCAAACAAAAAAAAATTTCTTAAAAACCGTGTCGACTAAAAGCCTTCGTCATGCAGCGAGAACACTGGGTGGATTTTTTTTTAAATGTAAATATATAGATGTGCTGAAACTTGGACAGAATTAGATGTGTCGTCCCACTGGCTCCTGGCCAGATGTGCTGAGATTTGGACAGAATTAGATGTGTCGTCCCACTGGCTCCTGGCCAGATGTGCTGAGCTTTGGACAGAATTAGATGTGTCGTCCCGCTGGCTCCTGGCCAGATGTGCTGAGCTTTGGACAGAATTAGATGTGTCGTCCCGCTGGCTCCTGGCCAGATGTGCTGAGATTTGGACAGAATTAGATGTGTCGTCCCGCTGGCTTGTGGCCAGATGTACTGAGACTTGGACAGAATTAGATGTGTCGTCCCGCTTACTCCTGGCCAGATGTGCTGAGATTTGGACAGAATCGCTCTCGCCAAGTCAAGTGACAATCACATGGAAAGGATTTCTTGCTTTGAATCTGTTCAATAACTTGACTGTTGTGTGTTGTTGTGTGTTGTTGTAACGTTCTTCCCTGATGGGGCGAACCATTTTGACGATGGTTCGTAAGATCGTTTAGGTTTTAACTCTCTAGATTTACTTTGATGTCAATATATCTTGACCTATTCAGGAGAAGCGTGTGTGTGCGTAAAGGGGGGGGAGGGGATCGGTCGCGTGCTAGCGGGCTGGGGTGCTTCGTGATATTGCTCCATTGTCCTATTCAACGGTTACCGGAAATTTGATCGAAAGAAATCCCGTCGAGGGTAAAAATGATCGACGGTAATTTGATCGAATGGAAATTTGGTCGAATCTTTTTTTTTTTTCAGTTCACACGTTAAAATTTTCGTACAATTTCTTTTTGAGCGCACTGTGCTGTATAGTGAAGCAAAATAAAATCAAATTCCCGGATACGCTATTCAACATGCCTCCGAAATTGTTTATGACTTATGCCCATTCGTCAGGGCTGGATGCTTGGGCACATTTAGTTGGCTACAAAAACAAGTAAGCTCGTTTATCATGGGAATAACGTTGTGTCATTGAGGTTCTCATGATGGACTGCAAGTGTTCATCAGTGAGAATACTCCTGTGTGATGTTTTGTTCATCTTCATCACAGAAAACAACTGCTCACACACACATGTGTGCCACCCGACATGCTCAAGGTTCCAGCCACATGTAGGCGAAGCTGTGGCATCTCTTCAGGAATGAAACGAGTGAATTGTGTAGGCCCCACAGTATCGTACTTTGCCTTTAGTGTGTGCCATTACACTGCAGCTCTATTAGCTCCATCTGCAAATTTACAGGTGCAGTTTCCACGCCTATGACAAATGGGTTACGAAACAGCTCGAAATTAAATTTCTGTGCTTCAACGTCACTAAAGCGCCGTGCGAACTCGGCGCGAAGTAATCTAAGTTTTTCAGCAAAGTGTGCATTGGGAAACACCTTTTTGAACACATGATACTTAATAGTAAAACAAAATAATGCGTTCAAAACGAAGTTCGCCGTAGAATTTTAACGTGTGAACTGGAAAAAAAATGATTCGACCAAATTTCCGTTCGATCACATTTCCGTCGATCAGTTTTCCTTCGACGAAATTTCTTTCAAACGAATTTCCGGATACGGGCAGCGGCTCAACCCATTTTGTGTGCTGTGCTGTGTTGTTGTGTTGTTGTGTTGTTGTGTTGGTGATGGTTGGCACACTCGCGACCTTTCTTAGGAGTGTTATGGTGGTGGGGGTGTAGATGACTGGGGGGCGTTTGGGAGGGGCGGGGGGAGGGGGGGGGGTGGGAGTTGTAAGACTGTCTTGTCTTGTGCCTAAGTTGACATGGACTTTAATAATGTTGGTGAAGATTGAGTGTTGTTGTGTTGTTGTGTTGGTGATGGTTGGCACACTCGCGACCTTTCTTAGGAGTGTTATGGTGGTGGGGGTGTAGATGACTGGGGGGCGTTTGGGAGGGGCGGGGGGAGGGGGGGGGTTGGGAGTTGTAAGACTGTCTTGTCTTGTGCCTAAGTTGACATGGACTTTAATAATGTTGGTGAAGATTGCCAGACATCGAGTGGTTGTGCTACGAGCAAAGATGTTCGACAATGCCGTTAGGGCCTTAACGATAGTGATGATTGTTAGAAAGGAAGATTAGGGCGTTAAAGATAGGAAATGATTGTTAGAAAGGAAGATTAGGGCGTTAAAGATAGGAATGATTGTTAGAAAGGAAGATTAGTGCGTTCAAAATAGGAATGATTGTTAGAAAGAAAAATTAGGGCGTTCAAGATATGAATGGTTGTTAGAAAGGAAGATGAATGTGTTCATGATAGGAATGATTGTTAAAAAGGAAAATTGGGGTTTTATTAATAGGAATGATTGCTAGAAATGACCATTAGGTAGTTCATGGCAGGAATGATTATTAGAAATGAAGAATAGGGTCTTAATGATAGGAATGATGGTTAGAAATGAAGAATAGGGTCTTAATTAATGAAACGAATGATTGTTAGTAATGAAGAATAGGGTCTTAATTAATGAAACGAATGATTGTTAGTAATGAAGAATAGGGTTCTAATGAAACGAATGATTGTTACAAAGGAAAATAAAAATGTTGTGATTGCGAAGATTCTTAGACCAGAAGATTAGGGCGTAAAAGATTGTAAGCAAGGACACTTCCCAAGTGCCTGGTTTCTTTGTCCCGTCTCTCCAGCAATTGGGTCTAAGTGTTATGCAGGGGCTTGTTTATGACTTTGTTCGCTATCAGATAGGACAGACTGTGAGAACCTCAGACAAGGGCAAGGAGCATTAACGAGACAATGTTAGGTACGGAACTACTGCACGTGGTAGCCCCCCCCCCCTTAAAAGATGTGTGTACTGTTATGACAACGGCACAGTTCATGGAATGCTGTAACAACAGACAACGAAATGTACCGTGACTGCTCTCATAACGGTGAACTGTACAGTGACTGTACTTATGATGGTGTCCTGTACAGTGACTGCTCTTGTAATGGTGTCCTGTACAGTGACTGTACTTATGATGGTGTCCTGTACAGTGACTGCTCTTGTAATGGTGTCCTGTACAGTGACTGTACTTATGATGGTATCCTGTACAGTGACTGTACTTATGATGGTGTCCTGTACAGTGACTGTACTTATGATGGTGTCCTGTACAGTGACTGCTCTTATAATGGCGTCCTGCACTTATAATAGTGCCCTGCACTTATAATAGTGCCCTGCACTTATAATGGTGTCCTGCACTTATAACGGCTTCCTGTACATTGACTGCACTTATAATGGTCTTTTTGTGCAGTGACTGCTCTAACAACGGTGCCCCTGAACTTATAATGGTGCCTTGCACTTACAACAGTGTCCCTGCAGCTGTGGGGCCATTCTGTGGCTCGGCTGTGTAGTGTGGAGAAGATGTTGGCCTTTTTTTTTTTCTTTTTTTTTTTTTTTTTCTTTTTTTATTTATAAACAAAATTACAGCGGAACCCCCACTTGAACCCTGGTTCCATACAATCGGAATGCTGCTACAGCGGGGGTCGCCGCCATGGCGAGGTGTTATCTCACATGCGAGTGAGTGAAGCGAATTGCGGGAAGACATGCCACGATCGGGGCGTAATATCCGAATGAGAACAATAACGCGGCTTCGGTGTATATAGGTTTATAGATAAAGATCATGAACATAAGATAGAAAGATTTGGGCGAAGATCCTGAACATGAGATAGAAAGATAGTGCAAAGATCATGAGCTTAAGATTGAAAGATAGTGCAAGGATCATGAGATAGAAAGATAGTGCAAAGATCATGAACTTAAGATTGAAAGATAGCGCAAAGATCATGAACTTAAGATTGAAAGATAGCGCAAAGATCATGAACTTAAGATTGAAAGATAGTGCAAAGATCATGAACTTAAGATTGAAAGATAGCGCAAAGATCATTAACTTAAGATTGAAAAATAGTGCAAGGATCATGAACTTAAGATTGAAAGATAGTGCAAAGATCATGAACTTAAGATTGAAAGATAGTGCAAGGATCATGAACTTAAGATTGAAAGATAGCGCAAAGATCATTAACTTAAGATTGAAAGATAGTGCAAAGATCATGAACTTAAGATTGAAAGATAGTGCAAAGATCATTAACTTAAGATTGAAAAATAGTGCAAGGATCATGAACTTAAGATTGAAAGATAGTGCAAAGATCATGAACTTAAGATTGAAAGATAGTGCAAGGATCATGAACTTAAGATTGAAAGATAGTGCAAGGATCATGAACTTAAGATTGAAAGATAGCGCAAAGATCATGAACTTAAGATTGAAAGATAGTGCAAAGATCATTAAATTAAGATTGAAAGATAGTGCAAAGATCATGAACTTAAGATTGAAAGATAGTGCAAAGATCATTAACTTAAGATTGAAAGATATTGCAAAGATCATCAACTTAAGATTGAAAGATAGTGCAAAGATCATGAACTTAAGATTGAAAGATAGTGCAAAGATCATTAACTTAAGATTGAAAGATAGTGCAAGGATCATGAACATGAGATAAAAAGATAGCGCAAAGATCATTAACAAAGGATATAAAATTGTGCAAAGATGATGAACATGATATATTAAAGGTCATGAACATGAGATGGATAGAAAGTGCAAAGATCATGAACATAAGATATAAAGGTAGGGCAAAGATCATTGAGCATGAGATAGAAATGTAGTTCAAACATCATGAAAATCAGATATAAACGTAATATAAAGATCTTAAACATTAGATATAAAGGTGGTGCAGGATCATGACCATGAGATAGAAATATACTGCAACGATCATGAACAAGAGACATAAAGGTAATTTTTAAAAAATCATGGACATGTGATAGAAAGACAGTACAAGGGTTAGGCAGACGTGGATATCTGCCCCGGTCAGACTTTTTGTTTCCAGAATTAGAACATGTACTTTTAGCTTCTATTCCCACCCCCCCCCCCCCACCCAAACTCCCCAATTTCCTTTTTACCGCTTTGGACGTACTCTTAGAAGTGTGTGCAACATGTTGCCGGCATGACATTGGTCGAGTTCGTTATACTGGTTGTGTTAACAGAACAAATTAACATGATCACCCCCACACACGTAACAAACGTTGACCATGTTTCAACTGGCTTTCAGAGTTCGACCACATGAGTTCATCCGAAGCTCTGACCTGATTGGCTGAGTCGCCTATCTGATAAGATGAGCTTCCTATCTGACCGGCTAAGTTGCCTATCTGATTAGCTGAGTTGCCTATCTGACTGGCTGGGTTTCCTATCTGACTGGCTGAGTTGCCTATCTGATTTGCTGAGTTGCCTATCTGACTGGCTGAGTTGCCTATCTGAATGGAAGAGTTGCCTATCTGATTGGCTGAGTTGCCTATCTCACTGTCTGAGTTGCCTATCTGATTGGCTGAGTTGCCTATCTCACTGTCTGAGTTGCCTATCTGATTAGCTGAGTTGCCTGTCTGATTGGCTGAGTTGTCTGTCTGATTGGCTAAATTTCCCATAAGTTGCCTATCTGATTGGCTAAATTTCCTATCCTATTGGCTGTGTTACCTATCTGATTGGCCCAGTTGCCTGTATTTTTGTGTCGACTCGTTGAAGGTCATTTAGGCGCGCTCAGATGCGATGGTATGCTCAGTCTTGTGAGACATTCTGGTCTATCAAAATGTGATGCGATGCTCGGTCTTGTGAGACATTCTGGTCTATCAAAATGTGATGCGATGCTCGGTCTTGTGAGACATTCTGGTCTATCAAAATGTTAATTGTGAAAAAAAATAAAAAAATTATCCTCTTATTAAATTTTTTTTTTTAATACTAAGAACAAACGGTCGGGAATTGTTAGTATTTTAAACTAGCCAAAATTAACAGATTGGCTGTGGGGAGGGTGTTGCTGGAATGTTGAATTAGTCATATTTTAACAAACAAAATTTTTAAAGTCCCAACCGAAAATAAATGAAATATTCCCCCCAAAAAATAACAACCTCCACTTAAAGAGAGTCTTGTGTCTTCACCCTGACCGGGAAGAGCAGAGACCTGATGCCGGAGCCTTTGCTCACTGAGAAGAACGTCTCACCAGCCAACTGGGTCGGCGCCCCCCACCACTCGGTTCTCTGGTTTTCATTATATATTCTTTTCTTTTTTTTTTCTTTTCTTTTCTTTAAAGAATCCAGTGCTGCATAAAATGATAGCAGTTTTTGAGATGCATTTATATTTTAGACGGTGGACAGGTCAATAACCTTGGTCCGGTCTTTTCTATGGCGGGCTGTACAATTTAAAAGTGCAAGTTAACATTCGCATCGCCACTTGATATCTATCACATCTCCACCAGATTTCTATGACATTGCCACTAGACAGAACTGGATCGCCACTAGATTTCTGTCACATCGGCACTAAATTTCTGTCAGATCGCCACTAGATTTCTGTCAGATCTCCACTAGATTTTTGTCACATCGGCACTAAATTTCTGTCAGATCGCCACTAGATTTCTGTCAGATCTCCACTAGATTTCTCTCGATCGCCACTAGATTTCTCTGGATCGCCACTAGATTTCTCTGGATCGCCACTAGATTTCTCTGGATCGCCACTAGATTTCTCTTAAATCCTTTATATTAAATGTTTCTTTTCCCCGTGGCTGCCTGACAAAATCTTCGAACGGCTAATTGAGCCACTTCCCGTCAAGCTACCGAGCTGAAACTTGGCACATATAAGACTCGCTGCCGACGACAAAACTTTCTTTCACATATCCAGCTCTTCGCCCCAACTCCAATCCCCCCAAAATTAGTTTCTCAAGGGGAAGATGACACTGATTTGATGAAATGAAATTCCCGATAACTGCGCTAAATGGGATTCTTTTTTTCTTTTTTCTTTTTTTTTTTTTTTGGTTTAAATATCGCAAATGCGTTTGGTGTTTAATATTTTCTTTTCTTTTTTTTCTTAAATTTTTGGTGTCACAAATCTTTCGCGTAAAAGCGGCTTGTTCATTAGAATATATATACAGCTCAAGGGCGTGAAAAAAATGAAGTGTGTTACTTGTATCCATGTTTTTTTTTCCACATTTTTCACACACCCCCCACCCCACCCTTTTTTTTTTTTACAAGAATGGCGTAACATAGCAGGTACAATAGTGGGGCTTCAGTTTTAATTAGTTTAAAAAAAAATAAAAAACGAATTTAAGAAGCTCAAAATATTTTAAAACAAATATTCGGAGCTCGGAGCAGTAAACAATGTTACCATTTCCACTCCAGCTCCGCACAAAAAGACACTGCTGACCAAAAAACAAAACAGAAACTGTGCTGAAGACCGAACAAAACCGAAAGCTTGCTGAGGACCGAACAAAACCGAAACCGTGCTGACGACCGAAAAAATCGAAACCGTGCTGACGACCGAACAAAACCGAAACCGTGCTGACGACCGAACAAAACCGAAACCGTGCTGACGACCAAACAAAACCCAAACCCTGCTGACGGCCGAACAAAACCCAAACTCTCCTGACGGCCGAACAAGACCCCAAACCCTGCTGACGGCCGAACAAAACCCAAACCCTGCTGACGGCCAGACAAAACCCAAACCCTGCTGACGACCATTGTTTTGGGTTTGGGACCTGTCGGCCCAACAAAACCCCAAACCCTGCTGACGGCCGAACAAAACCCAAACCCTGCTGACGGCCAAACAAAACCCAAACCCTGCTGACGACCAAACAAAACCCAAACCCTGCTGACGGCCAAACAAAACCCAAACCCTGCTGACGACCAAACAAAACCCAAACCCTGCTGACGGCCAAACAAAACCCAAACCCTGCTGACGGCCGAACAAGACCCCAAACCCTGCTGACGGCCTATACAATAAAAAAAAAAAACCCTCTAGGTGACCCAAACCCTGCCGACGACTGAATCCGAACCATGCTGACGCCCGAACCTCAGCGTCGCCGAGTGCCGGCCAAAACGAACAGACCATATCGCCGACGCAATTAGAACGACACTCTTTCACGAATGTGCCACATTACGCCCAGAAATGCTCTTATTTTATTTAAAACTTTGAAAACCAACTTAAAAAAACAATTATTATTTTATTTTTTTTTGTATCTTTTAAAAATAATTAAAATTATTCCCGATCTCGCTATTCGACTTGCCCGTATTTAGTCAAGTGCTCGTGATGCCGCCATATTGCAAAGAGCATGGGTGACTTGATCGCTTCTTGTAAATGTAAAATCTACTTTAGTTCAGTTCAGAATCAGCTTTAGTATAGTCCAAAATCTACTTTAGTATATTCCAAAATCTACTTTAGTATAGTCCAAAATCTACTTTAGTATAGTCCAAAATCTACTTTAGGATAACGGTGGTCCAAAATTCTACTTTAGAATACTCCTAAATCTACTTCAGTTCAGTTTCAGAATCTAATTTAGTATAGTCCAAAATCTACTTTAGTATAGTTCAAATCTGCTTCCGTTGCGCCAACTCTACTGTAGTTATTATAATACTTCTTTTAGTGTATTTAATTTCCAAATCCATTTTGGTCATTCTATCTCTCCATAGTCATTCCTCTTTTATTATTTTTATAAATTATTGTTTTTATTTTATTTTTTGCTTTATTCATTCGAACTGTACTTCAGCAGTCGTCTAGAAAACTCTACAGACTTACAATTTCTTTTTTTTTTTGTTAACCATTGAAGTTACCTCAGACAAAAATATAAAGAAGTCTCGGCTCCAGCCCACATTATAAACATTCCTGTCAAATGCAATGTCTTCAAGCTGAATTGTTGGCCAGTTCATCATAACCTCACAGCGTGGCCTTGGTGTTGTTTTTTTTTTTTTTTTTTTTTTTTTTTTTGTTGGCCATGAGAAGGGGGAAAAGACGAAACAGCTTCACACCATTTCTTGTTTTTTTTTCCCCGGGCTTTGTGCCCCCCCCCCCCCCCCAAAGTGCCCTTGACAGGTGAAGGTCAAATCGTCCCAGTAGCGATCGATGCACAATATGTCAGCTTTAACCCCATTTAGTTATCATCCACAGTATCCACTGCCCCGCCTAACCGCATCCTCCTTTTATGTTTAATGTTCTACCCTTTTTACGAATGTAACGTGATACAGTGACCCACCCCTACCACGTGGCTCCCATGGTTCCTTTTTGCCTACGAACACTACTAACATTGCCGCACCATGTTACCATTAACCAGCCGCCATGGGAAGACAACTCTATCGAGCTTCCTTCGTTTTCCAGCCAGCAGTGGCGTTAATAGCTCTTTTTTTAAAAATTTCTTTAATGACTGCAATTTTCACCACGCACACTCACACTCACACACAAAAACACACACACATCCACGACGAGCCCCGTCCTAATCATTATCCATCGCAGTGATGAAGTTAAAAAACAAATTGTCTTGTAACATCAGACAGAAGACATCACCCCGTTGACACGTCGTCTGCTCATGAAAGGATTAGCACTTGTGAACCGACAAAAAAACAAAAAAAATCTCGTGCACTCTTCACAGCGCAGCCGTGAGCACGACCGCTTCGTAAGGGAGTCGGTACCGGCTGTAGTCGAGTACATTTTATTACAGTGTTGTTTTTTGGAGCATTTCTGCAACGTTAAGAGAGTCGATACCAACTGTATTCGAGTACACGAGATGTCTGAAATATAGAAAAAAAAATGTAAAAAAAAAATAAGTAGCAGCTACTATTACTTAACCTTGTAGCCAGAGCCAGCGGTTCTCGAAGTCTCAAGGGTATACTCAAAACCCATTTGTTTGCATATTTTGATTAAGATGTCATTAACAAAGAGTATTGTAAAACACTGGAAAATGACCACACAAAAAAAAAATATTTTAATTTTTCTTTGAAAGCTACTTTGGAATGGTGTGAAAGGTTTTAGTTTATTGTTGTAAAATCTCTCTTTTGAAAAAAAAAAAAGTTGCACTAACACACAAGCTGACGTGACAGTGTGATCGGACACCAATAATTTATCTCAAGTTGTTGAAATTAAAAAAAAAAAATTGTACACCTTGTTAGAAATGGGGTCGCCTGAGAATATATCTCCCCCCCACCCCCACACACACACACAAACAAAAACGAAAGAAAGATGAGATACGAACTTTTCATTTTAAAAACAACAACGCTTTTTTAACGAAAGAAATGAATCGTCTGTGATACAGTGGGGTCGTCTTTCAAGGCGACCTTTCTACAGTGCACACACTTTCTTTTATATATAAGAAGTTAGATTCTTTCTGTGGCTGGCCTGCACGTCTATAGTGGCGATGATCTGCTCACAAACCTGGCGGCTATGTTGGAATGTGGCACAGGAGACGATCTTAACACGGCCCCAGTTATGTTGGACTCGGTTGTCTGCCCTTAACCCTCGTTATGTTTGACTCGATTGTCTGCCCTTAACGCTAGTTATGTTGGACACGGTTGTCTGCCCACCATAATGACGCGTATAGTCGTCGGCTCCTTTCCTACGCCATACTGTCACACCTCTCTGCGCCACACTTTCACATCGATCTGCGCCATATTTCTCCGCGGTGCACCGTCACACCTCTCTGCGCCACCCTGTCGCATCTCTCTGCGTCACATTTTCACAGCTCTGTGCGCCGCCTTAACGAACCGCCTGTCATACTCTTAATCACCAAAGTTGTTGGGGGGCGGGCGGGAGGGGGGGGTCTCTCCCGACAGGCCACCAGATGGGGTGTGAACCTCTCACAGGGTTTGAGTTGATGTAGTGTTCACGTCTTAACTCACCCCACCCCTCCAACCCCCCCCCCCCCCTGTTTTTTTTCCTGCTACCGATTTGCTCTTAAATGAGTCACTCTTCACTTAATGTACGTTTAAATATAAATTTGTCAAGCTACATCCATATCTGCAATACTGTTTCCTGTTGTTATTCACACCATTTCCACTTCTGCCTAACTTTATTTTTTGTCTCCATTTATTTTTCTGTTTGTTTGTGTATAGATGATTTGTTGTATTTCCTCATTTCAGAAGGTAGATGCGTTAATTTTAAAATCATGTACTCAAGTTGTTGTTGTTGTTGTTGTTGTTTCACCGAGGACCGCTTTTCGCCGAAACATCTTGTATTGAGATCTATTTCCTTTCAATAAGACCCAACCATACGCGTGGTGTTGTACACATATAGTGTGGCTTTAATGTGTCATGGCGGCCACCGCAATGTTGTATGGGTTTTTTTTCTCTGCCAACATCAGATGGTGTGTCCCGATACATCAGTTGTTGATATTCTATCTCCCCACATTATTGTTGATACTGTCCCTCATCTATTGTTGATACTGGATCTCCCCACATCAATATTGTTAATAGTATGTATCCCCCCATAAATTGTTGATATTGTGTCTCCACACATCAATTGTTGAATGTATGTCTCCCCCCATATATTGTTGTTAGTTTGTCTCCCCACATCAATTGTTGATACTGTGTCTCCCCACATCAATTGTTGATATTGTGTCTCCACACATCAATTGTTGATAGTATGTCTCCCCACATAAATTGTTGATACTGTGTCTCCCCACATCAATTGTTGATAGTGTGTCTCCCCACATCAATTGTTGACGGTATGTCTCCCTACACCAATTGTTGATATTATGTCTCCCCACATCAATATTGTTGAAATTGTGCCTCCACAAATAAATTGTTGATATTATGTCTCCACACATCAATTGTTTGTATTTTATCTCCCCACATCAACTGTTGATATTATGTCTCCCCACATCAATTGTTGACATTATGTCTCCCCACATCAATATTGTTGATATTGTGCCTCCACACATCTATTGTAAATATTATGTCTCCCCACATAAATAGTTGATATTATGTCTCCCAATATCAATATTAATGATATTGTGTCTCCACACATCAATTATTGATATTGTTTCTCCCCACATCAATGGCTGATATCGTATCTCCCCCACAGAATCGTCCCCGGCATTGAAGCATCAGTCCAGGGAGCAGCCGGACGAGGAGGTGCTGGGGGACAACCCCTCCGCCCAGGACGAGTTTGTGAGCGACGCCTTTGGTGAGCACCAGATTAACGAGGAGGACATTCGCCGGGAGATGGAGCAGCAGCTGCGGGTGTCGTCAGGGGTCAAAGAAGGTCAGTGAGAAGGCCACGTTGATATGTTTTCAAGGTTAAGCTTGTCTGGGTCTCATGACTTTAACTTGTAACAAAAAAAATATATGAAGGGCTACCTTAGTGGCCCTGGGTGGGGTTGTGGCCCTGGGTGGGGTTGTGGCCCTGGGTGGGGTTGTGGCCCTGGGTGGGGTTGTGGCCCTGGGTGGGGTGGTGGCCCTGGGTG
>CAXITT010001541.1:11593-25345 GCA_964033795.1 Lymnaea stagnalis
TTTTACTTTTATAATTTTAAATATTCTCCCAAATATCACGGGTCCACATGATGGCCTATAAATTCCAAATAAATTATCTAGTCATTGTCTACGGCCATACATCGTTGAAAATAACGGTTTTCGTCCGATCACCGAAGTCAAGCAACGTCGGGCTTGCTTAGTACTTAGATAGGTGACCGTTTGGGAACACCACATGTTGTAGACATCTTTTTGTAATTTTTTTTTTTTTTGAAAAAATGAGTTTTGCCGCCAATTTTCGAATACATAATATTCAAAGCAAAACTCTGTTCACAAAATGGCGCAAAAGAGGAGACACGACCTCGTTGTTTCCCTTAGAAAGGACATAATATATTTTTTTTACACATTTTATTGAATGAATTTTTTTAATAATTAAAATTCGTTTCAATTTTTACTTTTATAATTTTAAATATTCTCCCAAATATCACGGGTCCACATGATGGCCTATAAATTCCAAATAAATTATCTAGTCATTGTCTACGGCCATACATCGTTGAAAATAACGGTTTTCGTCCGATCACCGAAGTCAAGCAACGTCGGGCTTGCTTAGTACTTAGATAGGTGACCGTTTGGGAACACCACGTGTTGTTGACATCTTTTTGTAATTTTTTTTTGTTGAAAAATTAGTCATCAGAAGAACCAGGCATGGCCGCCAATTTTCGAATATATAATATTCAAAGCAAAGCTCTGTTCACAAAATTGCGCAAAAGAGGAGACACGACCTCGTTGTTTCCCTTTGAAAGGACATAATATTTTTTTTACACATTTTATTGTATGAATTTGTTTAGTAATTAACACTCGTTTCAATTTTTACTTTTATAATTTTAAATATTCTCCCAAATATCACGGGTCCACATGATGACCTATAAATTCCAAATAAATCAACTACTTATTGTCTACGGCCATACCACGTTGAAAATATCATTGCTCGTCCGATCACCGAAGTCAAGCAACGTCGGGCTTGGTTAGTAGTTAGATGGGTAGGCACGCTTTGTCCTGAACCGCTACAGGAATATCTCTAATGTTGACAGCTTGCTGGAAACACTGGGCTGGTCACCATTGGAAGAGTGACAACGACTTTCCAGGCTCTCCATGGTGTACAAGATAAATAATGGGCTGGTCCATTCCCTTAGCATTAAACAGAAACTCGTCCCTCTTCCCCATAGACAGCGACGAGGCCATGACAGGCAGTTCCGGTGCATACCAGCGAGAAGCCAGTATGGGAACTGCTGATTCCTGCCCAAGACAATCAGGGACAAGCTTCCAAAACGAACCGTTGAGGCGACAACACTTGACACATTTGTGTCTATTGCCTCAAGCCTTCCAACCCCCAGAGCCTGATACCCTCACAAAGTGGCACTTGCAATATCCTCATCAACACCAGGCACAGAAAATCCCCTCTACATGCATAGGAGCCAAACTGATCAATAAATTAATCGTGAGCCCTTAAAATATAGAAAAGAAGAAGATGATAAAATAAAGTTATTTTCTTGATCAAATAAATGGATATATTTTATTGTTGTTTTATTTAATTAAAAGTTAAAAATTCGTTTTCACCTCTTATGTAAATACATATGATAACCGAGACTAATTTGTACAGTTATAGCTATTTAAAATTAAACACAAGACATCTAAATTTTCTCTAGAGTAGAAATCAGCAATATGTGAACATCTTTAGATCAATGACTTAATTAGGGATCATAAAGATTTGTTAACAGATGGTTGGAGCACGCTGGTAAATTCGTACAGACTGGGGAACAAAAGAATTTGAGTATCATTCGGTCTTAAAAATTAGGGCAAAGTATTCGCCATGATCACGCTGATCTTTTTGGTATTGTGATGAAAAGAGTAGGAGGTATTATCCAAATTTGTTTTTAAGTTATCAAACAGCATCTTTCTTCAAATAGTTCTTTAAGTGAATGATGTTAAGTTTGTGTGAGATCACCAGCTTTCTTGGTTAGTCTATTTAATCGTTGTTTGATGTCAGACGATGAATTCCCACACCAGCAGGTAATACTAAAGTTTAGAAGGCTTCCAATTGGTGAACTGTAGACTAAGTAAATAACTTGTTTGTTTACGCCGAAATTATGCAATTGTTTAAGATCTTAAAAGTCTTTCGTTTTTTTTTTATTATACCAACTGCACTTATCCATTCAGGTATTGAATATGTCAGACATTGAAACAATTAAAGGAATGAGAGATTCTAAGACCAATTTCATGGAATACATTAAACAAAGACTGAGCAGACTCAGGCTCTTTTCACTTAGTATAAGACTTTGGTAGCCATGGCTGGTTTAAGACTTTGGTATCCATGGCTGGTTTAAGGCTTTGGTATCCATGGCTGGTTAAAGACTTTGACATCCATGGCTGGTTTAAGAGGTCGGTTATAATATTCATCATTACCACCACGTACAAGATCAAATCAAATGCCGTCTCTCTACAAACAAAAAATGCAATAAAAATACATTTTAAAAAAATTAGTAAAATAGACCTCTAGTCATGGTTGCACTAAAAATCACGGGTCTCCTAAAGGTCATGGGTCCCATAAAAGTCATGGGTCCTTTAAAAAGTCATGGGTCTCTTAAAAGTGATGGGGCCCCTAAGAGATACGGGTCCACTAAATGAAATGTATCCCCAAAAAGTCATCTTTCCCCAAAAAGTCATCTTTCTTTTAAAAGTCATGGAATCCCTAAAAGTCATGGGTCCCCTAAAATCATTGGTCTCCAAAAAATTCATGGGTTCCCTGAAAGTCACGGGTCCCTCAAAGTCATTGGTTCTCAAAAATTCCATGGTTTGTATGTATTAGGGGAGCCCTGCACAACTCAAAATGTAAGGTGGACCGTAAATCTCTGTTAATTACTGTATTATTTCGGTTTGTGTCGTTTCTTCTAAAAAGTTATCTTACCTTTCTGGGTTTTTTTTTTTTTTGGTGTGGTTTCTAAACTTCTTGTTATAAAATTGAAATCCCCTTCTAAAATTACCGTCCCCTCTTGTGTGAGTGACTCGGTGCTTGCACTTGTGTGTTATGGGATAGTAGTTTCTCTGTGTGCTGTGAAGTGGTGAATATTTTTAGGAGTGTAATGTGGAGTGTGACGTTGTATCCCTGTCATCGCGAGTTATTTCCCTTCTATCTGGCATCTGTACTATTCCCACCCCTTTACAATGTATGTTCAAAACAAAACAAAAACAATGCAAAGCATCGTTATATTTCATGTTATTAAAATGTGTTTATGGATTTTGTTCTGTAATAATTTAGTCAATACTGGGAAGTTGAAAACTTTTGGGAGATTTCCAATGCCTCAAATAGCATTCACCCATATATTGTTATAAAATTTCAATCAACTTTGAGCTGAAGTGGTTTAATATAGTGTTATTTGAATTGTATTATTGTTATTTTTGAGCAACGTTGGTAGGTAAATAAAATGTTATTAAAAACAAAACAATGTGTCACTGTTACGTGCGTGGCCATGACATTGTCAGGGGGGGGGGGAGCGTTTAAGGCGACGCAGTCCCGCAGCCTATCCGATTGTCAGATTGGTAGCAATGACATTCTGGCCTTCTACCAGTTCGAAGAGCCATTAAACGTGTACGTCAAGCTTGGCGAGGGGCGGGAACAGACTTAATCCAAGCATGCGTTTGAAAGTTATGAAGATCAAGAAAGAAACATTTCTTACAATGGGAGTCGCTTAGTCACTTCCTTGTTTGGTCACGTGATGAGAGTAAGCCATCACTAGGCTGCTACACACAACAAAAGATACTTCATCAGTGCTTCCCCAATGTCATGTTACTTGAAAACTTTAGTGTCTTTACCTTTCAAAATATTCTGGAATACACGCGTTTTTAAATGAAAAATGTGACAATACGTATACGTCAGTTATGATTAAAGGAAGAAAGTTATATCAAGAAAGATTCGTGAGCGATTTTCGATGGGAACTATCATCGGCAGGCTGTTGTTGAGCTCCGTGCGTGCCCATGACGTCATTTGCGTGTTTATTCAATATTGGTGCAAGAATCATTCCCCTTTGTTTATTTTATTATTAATTTTCATTGGATAAAATTTCGGCATACCCATGACGTCATTTGCGTGTTTATTCAATATTGGTGCGGCGAAGGAATATTTTAATAACCCGTTGGAACAAGATTTCATGTGAATAATTGACGAATCAAGGTGTCGGATTTCTCTGTGTGCTGGTTTTTTTTTTTGTGATGTCGATGGTAACAGCCTCATCACGTCACCATAGAAATGAATCTGTGACCCGCGGATAGCACGACGACAGCAGTTTATCCAGAAACTCTCCAGGTATTCTGATCCTGAGAAATGAGTCGTCATTCTGAGAGTAAAGAAGGCGATTGATAAGTCCACCACGGGGTTCACTGACAGTGAAAAGAAAATTATCCTGAATGCCCACAATGCGGAGAGACGAATTTCGGGGGCCATTGATATGATGATTTTAACATGGGATGACGCCCTTGAGAAGTTAGCCCAGGCGTGGGCGTCGAAATGTAATTTCGCTCACCAAACTGAGGCCCAGAGAAAGAACGTTGTAAATTTCTCTGTGGTTGGGGAAAACCTCGCAGCATCAACCGATGCCGCGCGATATCCTGCGGGGCCGTGAGCCAGTGGAATGGCGAGAAGGCGGATTACACCTACGACACCAACAGCTGCTCTAAAACTTGCGGGCATTACACGGCAGACGTCTGGGCCACGACGAGGTCCGTTGGTTGTGGGATCAAGTACTTTGACCCCTTGCAAGGCGTCGAGTGGCCCGGGTATTTCGTCGTCTGCAGCTTCTGCCCTGGTGGGAATTACGTCGGACAGAAGCCGTACAAAAAGGGAGCCGCTTGCTCGGCATGTCCAAGCGATGCCAAGTACTGCATCAACGGCCTGTGCTCCACGACCCAGGGCACAGGCTCGAGCGGTGAGATGGTCAGATTCAGCACTTACCTGTTATGCGGTTATATGGCAATCTTACCTCTACTTCGTCGAGCAATTGTTTAATTTGAGTATGTGAGGTGATGAGTGGCACATCTTTAAAGAGCCCCTAAATATATTCAAGGTGTGTGTGATTAAGTCTTAACCTTTAACAACTTTAGACCATTTCCTGAGAATTTCTTTGTTCCTTAGAACAACTTTATACAATTTCCTTAGAATCAACTTCAGACCAGTTCCTTAGAAACAACTTTTGACCATATTATTGGAACAAATTTATACCATTTCCATAGAACAGTTTTGTTGCTTACAACAACTTTAGACCATTTCCTTAGAACAATTTTGATCCTTAGAACAACTTTAGACAATTTTATTGGAAAAAATTTATACCATTCTTTGAAAAAACTTTAGATCATTTTCCCAATTTATTCGCATTCAAATTATCTTCAACTTGCTTTTGAAATATCACTTCTACAAATAATTGAAGGATGTGTACCTGACAACCTTTGACCCTGACGACATTGGTCCCTGTCGTCATTGGTCCCTGTCGTCATTGGTCCCTGAAGACCTTTGTCCCTAACGGCCTTTGTCCCTGACGTCCTTTGTCCCTGGCGCGCTTTGACCCTGGCGTCTTTTGTCCCTCGAGCCCTATGTCCCTGGCAACCTTTGACCCTGACTGCCTTTGACCATGGCGGTCTTGGTCAAGTGAAATTGACTATTTAAAGACTATTTAATGTCTTGCTCTAAAGAGAGCAATTGTTCCCACAGCTGCAGAGACCTACAAAGTTAAAAGCCCGTTAGCGTGCAGACAACATGCGAGTTATCGTAAAGCGTATGTAGAATATGGCATAAATTAAACTCTGAATCATTTTTGAAACAACTGATTGGCTTATTGATGTGGGCGGAGATATTATTTTTAAATTTGTTGTTTTTTTGTTTTTTTTTCTAAATGAAGACATTGTTTTTATTTGTTGAAGAATTCGTTTTGTACATCAGCTGAATAATAAAATCTGTTTTTGCCTTTCTTTTTTTAAGAGGGGTAATAAGGAAAGAGACTGCAATCAGGTTAGTACAATATAAAATGAGTAAAACAAAGTAAGGTTAAACCTGAAAAAATAAACGCAACAAAACAGCGAACGTGTTGGCAGAAAGCTTTCGTCAGCGAATAAAACAACAGAAAAAACGGTATACAAATAAAAATATGAAATAGCACTTAGCTGGTAAGTAGGAAGTGTGAGCACTTCTTTTTTAAGAGCACGTGCCTTGATCTCATTTGGTGTGATCGTAAACAAATAATTAAACATTTAACTATTAGATTTAGGTATAATAATTGAACTAACCAATAAGCCTTTATTTGTTCATGTTATAAGAATAAGAAGAAGACTTAATATAAGACTTTGGTAGCCATGGCTGGTTTAAGGCTTTGGTATGCATGGCTGGTTAAAGACTTTGAATCCATGGCTGGTTTAAGATTTTGGTTATAAAATTCATCATTACCACCACGTACAAGATCAAATCAAATGCCCTCTCTCTACAAACAAAAACAATTTCCTTAGAATCAACTTCAGACCAGTTCCTTAGAAACAACTTTTGACCATTTTATTGGAACAAATTTATACCATATCCATAGAACATCTTTGTTGCTTACAACAACTTTAGACCATTTCCTTAGATTAACTTTGATCCTTAGAACAACTTTAGACAATTTTATTGGAAAAAATTTATACCATTCTTTGAAAAAACTTTAGAACATTTTCTTAGGAAAACTTTTATACAATTTCTTAGGTCCTTTTTATACTGTTTCCTTAGAATAATTTTAGACCATTTTTTGAAACAACCAAATACCATTTCCTTACAGCAATTTGTTCCTTACACAATTTTAGACCATTTTCTTATAAACCCTTTGTTCCTTAGATCAATTTTAGACCATTTCATTAGAACAGCTTTCGACCTTTTCACCGAAACAGCTTTTGATCATTTCCTTAAAACAACTTTAGACCATTTCCTCAGAGAACTTTAGACCATTTCCTCAGAGAACTTTAGACCATTTCCTCAGAGAACTTTAGACCATTTCCTCAGAGAACTTTAGACCATTTCCTCAGAGAACTTTAGACCATTTCCTCAGAGAACTTTAGACCATTTCCTCAGAGAACTTTAGACCATTTCCTCAGAGAACTTTAGACCATTTCCTCAGAGAACTTTAGACCATTTCCTCAGAGAACTTTAGACCATTTCCTCAGAGAACTTTAGACCATTGAGCTGCTCATCTAAATCTGTTGTTTTTTTTAAATTGAATGTCTATACTTTTATTGTATTAGGTTTCCGATGCTTTCGAAAGTAATGAGACTGGAAAGGTGTCCATTTAACGCAAAGTAACAATGATTTTACTGTGGGGAATACTCTGTTCGAAAAATGCACGTACTTTAATCATGACGGCACTGAATATTTGATCATATCAACAATCAACTTAAAGCAGTCTACTTTTAATTTTGGAATCTACCATAATTGTTACTTTTGCCATTTTTCATTGAATCGTGACATAGTAAAAATTAAAGATTATAACTACAAAACTAAACGTCTTAATTCATATGTTTCATATCTTATACAAACTTTTCAATTTTTGGGTTTTTTGTTGTTTTTTTTGTTTTCAACCATAAAACATTATGGCACATGCCGTCAAGTCCTGTAGTGATATAAGCCACCAAGGACATAGGCCACCATGGACACACCATGCGATTGTTTATAGAGAACATATCGTAATCAAAATCAGGACATTTTGAATGATAACAGATAGTGTGGCTTGGGTCATGACAAGAAGTGGGTGTTGAGAATTAGGGACCCAAAATTTAAGGGAAAGCTCTCAACGTGTCAATAATATTTCTTTGGTTAAACCCCTTTGTATATTAATTAACCTACATAATGTCATAGGAATTTGGTGGGGGTTTTTTTTTTCCTCATCATTTCTTGACCACAGTAAAAGTGACAGTGGCACACATTTGCAGGAAAAAAATATAATCTTTTATGTTTTGTTAAGAGATAATTGGTTATGTTATTCTTCTGCCGATGTATCTGTTGACATCAATGGCTGGTTTAAGACTTTGACATCCATGGATGGTTAAAGACTTTGACATCCATGGATGGTTTAAGACTTTGACATCAATGGCTGGTTTAAGGCTTTGACATCCATGGCTGGTTTAAGACTTTGACATCCATGGCTGGTTTAAGACTTTGACATCAATGGTTGGATGAAGACTTTGGTATCCATGGCTGGTTTAAGACTTTGACATCCATGGCTGGTTTAAGACTTTGACATCTATGGCTGGTTTAAGACTTTGACATCCTTGTTGGTTTAAGACTTTGACATCAATGGTTTGATGAAGACTTTGGTATCCATGGCTGGTTTAAGACTTTGACATCCATGGCTGGTTTAAGGCTTTGGTATCCGTGGCTGGTTTAAGACTTTGGTTATAAAATTCGTTATTACAACCACGTTCAAGAACAAATCAAATGACCTCACAATACAAATACTTAATACAATAATTTTGTTATTAATAAAAAAAGATCTTTTGTCATGGGTTTCCTAAAATCACAGGTCCCCTTAAAGTCATGGGTATGGGTCCCAAAAAGTAATGGGTCGTTTAAAGGCATGATTCCCTAAAAGTCACTGGTCCCCTAAAAGTCATGATTCCTTTAAAAGTCACTGGTCCCCTAAAATAAATGGGTCCCCCAAAAGTCACAGGTCCCTTAAAAGTCACGGGTCACATAAATACAGTTGTTCCCTAAAATTCCATGGTTTGTATGTATTAGAGCAGGCCTGCACAACTCAAAATGTAAGATGGGCCGTAATACTTATGAAAAACGTATGCGGTCCGAAAGAAAATATGACAGAAAAATTGGGGGGGGGGGGGGGGGTAAATATTAAAAAAAAAAAAAAAATTTTTTTCAAAAAAGTTGTGTGCAGTATTTTCTAAATGTGTTTATTCTCTTTGGAGTGTCAGTGTGTGTTTCCCCTTCTTTGTCTATGATTTGTGTATATGGTTTGTTCTATTGTTAAAAAATTATTTTCAGGTGCTTCTGTTTGTTATTGAATAATCTACTCTTTCCTGAGCAACATTGTATTTATTTTGTTGCATTTTTTTTTTAAGTGCTTCTTCTATTCTTGTATATTTTGGCTGAACTTATTTTTTTTCCCTGCTCGGAGAAGTATTTCGAATTCCTTTTCTCTTTTTCTGATTTGTCTGCGGGTATTGTTTTGCAAATTTTTATGTGACGTATTTGATGATGGATTTTGAGAGTTCCCAGTGTTGCCCCTTAATTTGTTGTTGGTTGGGTGCTGTTTATTGTATTATGTCATTAATGATGTTTATGTAGAGATTGTTTTCTAAATGTTTATTATTCTATTTCCAATGTGGGGGATTTTTAAAAAAATAATGTTTGATCTAGTTGAGTTTATTTTAATTTCACCACTTTGTAATCTGTAAAGTCAACTGTTTCTGGAATGTGTTTCGCTTCCTTCATTGTGTTTATTTGTGCATAACCTATGAACTCTTGCCTTGGCGTTGGACGTATTGCGTGTAAATGTTGTTTCTTTCCCTCCCCTGTGTTGGGTTCTGTATGCGTCTACCTTGCTTTATAAGTGTCTGTTATATAGTGTATTATTTCTGTTCGTGTCGTTTCTTCTAAAATTGTATATTTTCTGTCCTTTTTTTCTTCTCTTCACTGTTTGTTATATAATTGAAATCCCTTCCAAACATAACCTTTCACCTTTTGTGTGAGTATCTCAGTGTTTGTACTAGTGTGTTGTGTAATAGTGGTTTATCTCAGTGTTTGTACTAGTGTGTTGTGTAATAGTGGTTTATCTCAGTGTTTGAACTAGTGTGTTGGGTAATAGTGGTTTATCTCAGTGTTTGTACTAGTGTGTTGGGTAATAGTGGTTTATCTCAGTGTTTGTACTAGTGTGTTGGGTAATAGTGGTTTATCTCAGTGTTTGTACTAGTGTGTTGTGTAATAGTGGTTTATCTCAGTGTTTGTACTAGTGTGTTGTGTAATATTGTTTTATCTCAGTGTTTGTACTAGTGTGTTGGGTAATAGTGGTTTATCTCAGTGTTTGTACTAGTGTGTTGTGTAATAGTGGTTTATCTCAGTGTTTGTACTAGTGTGTTGTGTAATAGTGGTTTATCTCAGTGTTTGTACTAGTGTGTTGTGTAATAGTGGTTTATCTCAGTGTTTGTACTAGTGTGTTGTGTAATAGTGGTTTATCTCTGAGTCGCGAAGGGGTGAATATGTTTAGAAGTGTATCTCTTGTCTGTAATGTCATGTGTGACCGTTCTATCCCTGTCATTGCGATTTATTTCCCATCTATCTGACGTCTGTTCTGTTCCTACCCTTTTTACAATGTATGTTTAAAACTAAACAACAAAAATGCAAAGCATCGTTAATAATTTTATTGTATGAGTGTGTGTTTATGGATTTTGTTCTGTAATATTTAATTGAAAACCATGAAGTTGAAACCATTTGGAAGATTTCCAATGCTTCAAATAGATTTCACCCTTATCATGTTATAAAGTTTCAATTAACTTTGAGCGGAAGTAGTTTAATATAGTGTTAGTTGTATTGTGTTATTGTTCTTTTTGAGCAACGTTTGTGGGTAAATTAATGTTTTATTAAAAATGCACACACAACGTGTCACTGTTAGGTGCGTGGCCATGACCTTGTTGGGGGGGGGGAGCGTTTAAGGCGACGCAGTCCCGCAGCCTATCCGATTGGCAGATTGGTAGCAATGACATTATGGCCTTCTACCAATTCGAAGAGCCATTAAACGTGTACGTCAAGCTTGGTGGGGGGGGGGGCGGGTAAATAAAGCAACCCTAGCATGTGTTTAAAAATTTATAAAGATCAAGAAAGAAACATTTCTTACAATTGATGACGTCGGCAGGAGGAGGTCACCGTGACTTGGATAGTGGGTGGGAAGGAAAAAAAAAGAGTGGAAAGGGGGGGAAAAAAATCTGTTGACGGGTAATTTGGTAAAGGAGGGGGGGGGCGGGTAAATAAAGCAACCCTAGCATGTGTTTAAAAATTTATAAAGATCAAGAAAGAAACATTTCTTACAATTGATGACGTCGGCAGGAGGAGGTCACCGTGACTTGGATAGTTGGTGTGTAGGAAAAAAATAGAGTTGAAAGGGTGGGAAAAAAATCTGTTGACGGTTAATTTGTTAAAGGGGCCTAACTTTGGGAGGACACAAGGGTGTATAACCCACGTGTAATGGGGTCGTCTCACGCGTCACCGACCTGTTGTAATTTGAAAGAGTTTCTTTATAGACTAAGTTTCAGACCAGGAGTACAGTACAGTCAAGTAGTTCCATCGATGGAGGTAAGTGTCAGCAATTTGTTAAAATGTAGAATCGGTCTAGTCACGTGGGGCGTGACCTGACAAATTAGAAACAAAATCTCCACTCCACAGCCCGCTATGAATGTTGATAGAGACATGTTTAAAGGGATTGTACCCAAAGAGTATTAATGAACTTTTTCGTGCTTTCCTTTGTAAAAAACATAACAAAAACAAACAAAAAAGAACACGCTTCAACCACTTCTACCATGGCCCGACACGAAGCGCTCAATTTATTCACATTCAAATTATCTTCAACTTGCTTTTGAAATATCACTTCTACAAATAATTGACAACCTTTGTCCCTGACTTCATTGGTCCCTGAAGTCATTGGTTCCTGTGGTCATTGGTCCCTGACGGCCTTTGTCCCTAACGGCCTTTGTCCCTGACGTCCTTTGTCCCTGGCGCGCTTTGACCCTGGCGTCTTTTGTCCCTCGAGCCCTATGTCCCTGGCGACCTTTGACCCTGACTGCCTTTGACCATGGCAACCTTGGTCAAGGGAAACTGACTATTTAAAGACTATTTAATGTCTTGCTCTAAAGAGAGCAATTGTTCCCACCGCTGCAGAGACCTACAAAGTTAAAAGCCCGTTAGCGTGCAGACAACATGCGAGTTATCGTAAAGCGTATTGTAGAATATGGCATAAATTAAACTCTGAATCATTTGTGAAGCAACTGATTGGCTTGTTGATGTGGGCGGAGATATTATTTTTAAGTTTGTTGGTTGTTTTTTCTTCTAAATGAAGACATTGTTTTATTTTTTGAAGAATTCGTTTTGTACATCAGCTGAATAATAAAATCTGTTTTTGACTTTCTTTTTTAAGAGGGGTAATAAGGGAAGAGACTGCAATCAGATTAGAATAAAATGAGTAAAACAAAGTAGGGTTAAACCTGAAAAAATAAACGCAACAAAACAGCGAACGTGTTGGCAGAAAGCCCTTGTCAGCGAACAAAACAACAGAAAAAAACGGTATACAAATAAAAATAAGAAATAGCACTTAGCTGGTAAGTAGTATCTGTGGGCAGCAATAGAAGTGTGAGCACTTCTTTTTTAAGAGCACGTGCCTTGATCTCATTTGGTGTGATCGTAAACAAATAATTAAACACTTAACCATTAGATTTAGGTATAATAATTGAACGAACCAATAAGCCTTTATTTGTTCATGTTGTATGAATTGCTCAGACCACATTCAGCATCCATTAAGACGTGGTCCCATTTGCCGTCAACAAATCTACACAAGAGAATCAGCTTTTTGCGGGTAAGTTTTGAACAGACAGAATAAATCGTGTTTCAATGTTAAGTCTTTAACAGTGATAATCTCAGCCAAAGCAGGACATTACTAATTCCAAAAGAGAATTCCATTTTTATTTCTTATTTTTGTTCTTGTTGTTGCTAACCTGCTGTTCTGAAGCTTACAACATTTTGTAAATTGTCGAAGTCATTGTGTTTCTATTGGGTAAAAAAAAATATCATGTTTTTATATGTTTCCTAACTCTTTAAATTACGTTTTCCTTGATTTTTCCCGCCAATGGGACGATTTTCTTTTTTTGTTTTCTTTTGGCTTTAGGCGTGTAAATCCAATGGGCAGAAGACTGTGTGTAAAATCCCAAGAAACTATTTTTTTCCAACAGCAACGGTCAAATAGTTCAAATAATTTATTCTAAATTATATACATATATATAATCAAAATCACAGGACTTGATCGGCCATGAGCGAAATTAGTCAGGACGATTTCTATTTTATGTTGACAGTGCAAGTTGGCATGGTGTAAATGTGCCGGTTGGGCCATAGTTAACCCACCACTGATTGTTCAATGTCGTTTTAGTTTCGCCTTATAGTTTATAGCTGTATTTTTTTTATTTTTTTAAAGTGCCTCATAGTTTATAGCTGTTGTTGTTTTTGTAGTGCTTTATAGTCTATAACTTTTGTTTTGTGGTGCCGTATAGATTATAGCTGTAATTGTTTTTGTAATGCTTTATAGTCTATACCCTTTGTTTTGTGGTGCCGTATAGATTAAAGCTGTTTTTTTTTTTTTTTTCTGTGGAGCCTCATAGGTTATAGCTGTATTTTTTTTTTTTTTTTTTTTTTTTTTTTTTTTTTTTTTTTGTTTAATTTTTTTTTTTGTTTTTGTTTTTTTTTTTTTTTTTTTTTTTTGGTCTGGAATACAATTTATATTTTGTACAGGCTCTTTGGAGCTCAGGTGTCATTTTGTATTGTTAATATTTTGCAAAGGCTCGCTGAGCTAAATGTCATTTCAAGAGATTGGCCGAAAGGGATTTTGTGTTTTCGGACGAGGACGAAATCAAATAGAAATCGAAGCCAAAAGTTTAACGAGACTTTCGGCCAAAACAAAAATCGTTCGTGTATACCTTCTGCATACGTAGAAAACTGATTTTTTTTTTTGGGGGGGGGGGGGG
>CAXITT010001541.1:33083-48356 GCA_964033795.1 Lymnaea stagnalis
TATACACATATATATGTGTATAAGAGAGAGATATATATATATATATATATATATATATATATATATATATATATATATATTATGTTATTTAATTTACACTTATAATTTATATTTAATGTTTTCGTCGTACTGATGAAGTCTTTTGCTAAAATGTTTGCATTTGCATTCTGTGTAACCATAATTAAAGCTTTACATATATTGTTTTAATTTACACGAATTATTTATGTCTCATTAATCTACCTGAAAGCTTTATCTTAATCCAACACGTTCAGAAAGTGTCATGTTCATTATTTTTTCAAATAAATAGTCAGTAAAACTTTTGATTGGGTTGCTACCAGGCTGGTGTAAGAATCTCTTATTCCTAATTGTTTGTTTTTTGTTAATACAAATTCACTTTTAAAGACGGTTATTTATAATAATTTACATTTTTCTGATTAAGATAAGTTAAGGTAAGATAAGATGAAATAAGAACATATAATATACGATGAGATAAGATAATATACTTTAAGAAAAGATAAGAATAGATACGGTAAGATTTTATAGGATAAGATGATGGTGATGGACTTCTAAAAGGCATTTGACACTGTCACTCATAGTTTGCTTCTACACAAACTTCAGAGATATGGGATCCAAGACACTACTAGAACTTGGATCTCTAGCTTCCTCAGCAACCGATGCCAAGCAGTAGTGGCGGACGGTACAAGCTCCCCCTTTGTCGGTGTGAAGTCAGGGGTCCCCCAGGGATTAGTGCAAGGCCACTGTTTGTTCCTAGCCTACATTAATGACCTACCCGAGAAACTGACTTACCAAGCAAGACTGTTCGAAGAGGACACAAAGGTGTATAGGACGATCGCCAACAGTTCTGACCGGGACAAGCTACAACAGGATCTCAATCCGTTAGCT
Source organism: Lymnaea stagnalis (assembly GCA_964033795.1). Taxonomy (NCBI): domain Eukaryota; kingdom Metazoa; phylum Mollusca; class Gastropoda; family Lymnaeidae; genus Lymnaea; species Lymnaea stagnalis. Next base: position 33,987 of record CAXITT010001541.1, read on the forward strand.
GAGTGGGAGATGAGCTGAGAAATTAAATTTCGCCCTGCCAAGTGCCAGACACTGTCAGTCTCTAGAAGTTGTAATCATCTACACAAGGCCTGCACAATATACGGCCCGCGGGCCGCATGTGGCCCGCCAGCACCCACTTTGTGGCCCGCGAGGTATCGAAAAATTCGTTATTCTTATTATTTTCTTAATACCTTTCCTCCTGACCTATATTTTTTAGGCCCGCACAAGTCCTGTCTTATTTTCTTTTGGCCTGCTCACTTTTTTTCATAATGCATTACGGCCCGCCTTACATTTTGAGCTGTGCAGGCCTGCTCTACTTTAACAATACGAAATGCATGGCCATATATTGAGCCAGTTTCCTCCGTAAAGTACCTGATTGTTACCATTCAAAGGGAGGTCCACTGGGACGAGCATATTAACAATGTGTGCAACCGGGCAAACAACACGCTGGGGTTCTTAAGGCGTAATCTCAATATTGGAAACTCCTGAGTGAAAGAAATAGCCTATAAAGCCTTTGTCCGTCCGGTTTTAGATTATGCATCTTCAGTCTGGGACCCATTTACCCAGAATAGCGACGGGAAGCCCGCTTTGTCCTGAACCGATACAGGAATACCTCTAATGTTGACAGCTTGCTGGAAAGACTGGGCTGGTCACCATTGGACGAGCGACGACGACTATCCAGGCTCTCTATGGTTTACAAGATAAATAATGGGCTGGTCCACTGCTTCAGCATTAAACAGAAACTCGTCCCTCTCCCCCATAGACAGCGACGAGGCCATGACAGGCAGTTCCCGCTCATACCAGCGAGAAGCCAGTATGGGAACTGCTCATTCCTGCTCAAGACAATCAGGGACAGGAACAAGCTTCCAAAAGGAACGGTTGAGGCGACAACACTTGACACATTTGTGTCTATTGCCTCAAGTCTTCCAATCCCCAGTGCCTGATACCCTCACAAAGTGCCACTTGCAACCAGTAAAGTATTCTCATCAACACCAGGCACAGAAAAATCCCCTCTACATGCATAGGAGCCAAACTGATCAATTAATTGATCGTGAGCCCTTAAAACATAGAAAAGAAGAAGATGATAAAATAAAGTTCTTTTCTTGATCAAATAAATGGATATATTGTATTGTTGTTTTATTTAATTAAAAGTTACAAATTCTTTTTCACCTCATATATAAATACATATGATAACCGAGATAAATTTGTACAGTTATAGCTATTTAAAATTAAACACAAGACATCTAAATTTTCTCTAGAGTAGAAATCAGCAATAAGTGAACATCTTTAGTGAAAACAATGACTTAAGTAGGGATCATATAGATTTGGTAACAGATGGTTGGAGCACGCTGGTAAATTCGTATAGACTGGGGAACAAAAGAATTTGAGTATCATTCGGTCCTAAATTTTAGGGCAAAGTATTCGCCATGATCGCGCTGATCATTTAGGAATATGTGATGAAGAGAGTGGGAGATAGTATCCAAATTTGTTTTTAAGTTATCAAACAGCATTTTTCTTCAAATAGCTCTTTAAGTGAATGATATTTAGTTTGTGTGACATGACCAGCTTTCTTGGTTAGTCTATTTAATCATTGTTTGATGTCAGACGATGAATTCCCACACCAGAAGGTAATACTAAAGTTTAGAAGGCTTCCATTTGGTGCACTGTAGAATAAGTAAATAACTTGTTTGTTTACGCCGAAATTGTGCAATTGTTTAAGATCTGAAAAGTCTTTCGTTGACTTTTTTTATACCAACTGCTGTTCTACATTCACGTATTCAAAATGCCAGACACTGAAACAATTAAAGTAAGCAGAGATTCTAAGACCATTTTTATGGAATACACAAGACAAAGACTGGGCAGACTCAAGCTTTTTTTACACTCCACGTCTGGTTTAAGACTTTGGTATCCATGGCTGGTTAAAGACTTTGACATCCATGGCTGGTTTAAGAGGTCGGTTATAATATTCATCAATACCACCACGTACAAGATCAAATCAAATGCCCTCTCTCTACAAACAAAAAAGCAATAAAAATACATTTTAAAAAAATTAGTAAAATAGATCTCTCGTCATGGGTGCACTAAAAATCACGGGTCCCCTAAAGGTCATGGGTCCCATAAAAATCATGGGTCCTTTAAAAATTCATGGGTCCCTTAAAAGTCGTGGGGCCCTTAAGAGATACGGGTCCCCTAAATGAAATGTATCCCCAAAAAGTCATCTTTCCCCTAAAAGTCATAGAAGCCCTAAAAGTCATGTGTCCCCTAAAATCATTGGTCTCCAAAAATTCATGGGTCCCTGAAAGTCACGGGTCCCTCAAAGTCATTGGTTCTCAAAAATTCCATGGTTTGTATGTGTTAGGGGAGCCCTGCACAACTCAAAATGTAAGGTGGACCGTAAATCTCTGTTAATTACTGTATTATTTCGGTTTGTGTCGTTTCTTCTAAAAAGTTATCTTACCTTTCTGGGTTTGTTTGATTGTTTTTTTTTTTTTTGATGTGGTTTCTAAACTTCTTGTTATAAAATTGAAATCCCCTTCTAAAATGACCGTCCCCTTTTGTGTGAGTGACTCAGTGTTTGCACTTACGTAAATCTCTGTTAATTACTGTATTATTTCGGTTTGTGTCGTTTCTTCTAAAAAGTTATCTTACCTTTCTGGGTTTGTTTGATTGTTTTTTTTTTTTGATGTGGTTTCTAAACTTCTTGTTATAAAATTGAAATCCCCTTCTAAAATGACCGTCCCCTTTTGTGTGAGTGACTCAGTGTTTGCACTTGTGTGTTATGGGATAGTGGTTTCTCTGTGTGCTGTGAAGTGGTGAATATTTTTAGGAGTGTAATGTGGAGTGTGACGTTGTATCCCTGTCATTGCGAGTTATTTCCCATCTATCTGGCATCTGTACTATTCCCACCCCTTTACAATGTATGTTCAAAACTAAACAAAAAAAATGCAAAGCATCGTTATGTTTCATTTAATGAAAATGTTTTTTATGGATTTTGTTCTGTAATAATTTAGTCAATACTGGGAAGTTGAAAACTTTTGGGAGATTTCCAATGGCTCAAATAGCATTCACCCATTTATTGTTATACAATTTCAATCAACTTTGAGCTGAAGTGGTTTAATATAGTGTTATTTGAATTGTATTATTGTTATTTTTGAGCAATGTTAGTAAAATTGTATTCAAAACAAAACAATGTGTCACTGTTAGGTGCGTGGCCATGACATTGTCAGGGTGGGGGGAGCGTTTAAGGCGACGCAGTCCCGCAGCCTATCCGATTGTCAGATTGGTAGCAATGACATTCTGGCCTTCTACCAGTTCGAAGAGCCATTAAACGTGTACGTCAAGCTTAGCGAGGGGCGGGAACAGACTTAATCCAAGCATGCGTTTGAAAGTTATGAAGATCAAGAAAGAAACATTTCTTACAATGGGAGTCGCTTAGTCACTCCTTGTTTGGTCACGTGATGAGAGTAAGCCATCACTAGGCTGCTACACACAACAAAAGATACTTCATCAGTGCTTCCCCAATGTCATGTTACTTGAAAACTTTAGTGTCTTTACCTTTCAAAATATTCTGGAATACACGCGGTTTTAAATGAAAAATGTGACAATACGTATACGTCAGTTATGATTAAAGGAAGAAAATTATTTCAAGAAAAATTTGTGAGCGATATTCGATGGGAACTATCATCGGCAGGCTGTTGTTGAGCTCCGTGCGTGCCCATGACGTCATTTGCGTGTTTATTCAATATTTGTGCAAGAATCATTCCCCTTTGTTTATTTTATTGTTAATTTTCATTGGACGAAATTTTGGAATACCCATGACATCATTTGCGTGTTTATTCAATATTGGTGCGGCGAAGGAATATTTTTATAACCCGTTGGAACAAGATTTCATGTGAATAATTAACGAAGGTCCACTTTGTCAAGCCATTATCTTAAATTTTCTTTATCCTTAAGCGGAAACGTATGCAGACTTATACCGCTGTCCTTAACTTGACTGTTAAAAGCCGAACCTTGCCTAGGCATCTTGAATTACTAGTTGTAGTGTGTAGCGAGCTACTGTTGTCAAGCACTAGTGTGTTGTATACAGCCTACCGGAAGTCTGACTCGTTTTTACTTTCATCACGTGACAAATCAATCGACTAAGCGACTCCCATTGAGAACGTCGGCAGGGGGAGGTCAACGTGACTTGGATAGCTGGTGTGTAGGAAAAAATTGATTGGGAAGGGTGGAAATATTATGTTGACGGTTAATTTGTTAAGGGTGCCAACTTTGGCAGGACACAAGTTTTTTTATGGATATGTTTGTATGTTTTTATACACAAGTGTATATATTTTAAATTCTTAAAATTTTCTAGAAAGTAACAATGGTGAGCTATTACTCCAAGGATGTGCGTAATACAATTGTGCGAAATGGTGCTCAAAACTTGGTGTTGAAATATTTTTGTGATTTATGGAAAATATAGATGGTACGCATCAGTTCTTGTTAAAATGTGAGCTGGACAAATGGATAATTATGGCAATGACGTTAGATAAATAAGAAAATTTTAAAAGACTCTATATATACTATCTTGAGTAGAGTATGCATATTTTATTTCACGAATACAGGTGAAACGGCAGTTTAAAAAAAAAATCATAACAAAATAGAATAACTGATTACAAGTTAAAAAGTTTCTAGAATTTGATCAAACGATTTCTTAATGTTATCTTGTCACACACTAACTTCAGACAAAAGTTAAGCTAAGCACTGGATCTTTGTAACAGCAACAGTCAAATAGTTCTTGTAATTAATTCTATTTTTTTTAAAATATACATACATATAATATATAATCAATAGCACAAGACTTGATAAGCCATGAGAGATCTTAGTGAGGTCGATTTCTAATTTATTTTGACAGTACAAGTTGGCCTGGTGTAAATTTGCCAGATGTGCCATAGTTAACCCACCTCTGATTGTTCAATGTAATTTTTGTGGTGCCTTATAGTTAATAGATGTTTAGTTTTCGTAGCGTCTTATATTTTATAGCCGTTGTTGGTTTTGTGGTGCCTTACAGTTTATAGCTGTTGTTGGTTTTGTGGTGCCTTACAGTTTATAGCTGTTGTTGGTTTTGTGGTGCCTTACTGTTTATAGCTGTTGTTTTTTGTTTTTTTAATTTTAAAGAGAAAGTTTTTGGAGGTAAATCAAAACAAATCAAAAATATTTTGCAGCTTTATCAAACCCAAGACATTCCGCCGATTTAGTCCGTTCGAAAATCGTTCGCGCATACCTTCTGCGTACGTCGAAAAATGATGATCGAAAAAAAAGGGGGGGGGGGGAGTATCGATAATAATATTCTTTTATAAGAAAAGCAAACATCGTGAATTTTAATAAACAAATATCTAAAAAATATTTTGGCTTTTAAACATTCCGCCGATTTAGTCCGTTCGAAAATCGTTAGCGCATACCTTCTGCGTACGTCGAAAAATGATGATCGAAAAAAAAGGGGGGGGGGGGAGTATCGATAATAATATTCTTTTATAAGAAAAGCAAACATCGTGAATTTTAATAGACACATATCTAATAAATATTTTGGCTTTTACCGTTAGAATTAAAAATTAATTGAAAGTTGTTTAACATGTATTTTAAAGTTATAGGGTAAGAGAAAAACTGTACTTATAGCGGGGTGGGGTGGGGTAAAATCCATGGAAAATAGACCCTTTACTTTAATGATATAATTACTAAGCCACCTGCACAGATTTGGTATCGATCAAAAGCTTGGCCATTGTAATACTACGCCACCGAGACATATTTGGTATTGATCAAAAGCTTCGCCTATATAATAAGGTCCACGCTACCTAGACATCAAACGAAAGTTTGATCTATGTTATAATTATTACGCTGCCTACACAGATTTGGTACAGTTCAAAATCTTGGCCTATGTATTTTTATTGCAATGGTCTACTAAAATGTCAAGAACCCGAAATTACTCCGAAAGTGATAAAACTGCAACTTTCTGTGCCTATTCCGGTCGGCCTCTAGTCATCATGGTCATCATCATCGCCTGTCGTCCCGTCTGGGCAAAGGCCACAAACAAAAGCTCTCTTGGCATCCCGGTCTTGGGCAAGTCTATCCAGCTGTCCCCAGTTGTGCCAAAAAGAGTGGCACAACTCGGCCTCTATTAATTTATTATAATGAATATGGTGTACCAGCTGACTGGAGCTCGAGGTCTTTTATTATAATTTCTTTTGTTTGTTTGTGGGCTAGGGGCATCAAAACTCTTTAGTTAAATCAGCGGTGTATGAGCAACAAAATTAAAAGCTTGAGAACCACTGCATTTTGAGATTGTCTTCAACAAGTTACACTCTACGAAACATAGCGTGATTATTTATGTGACGGTCGTGAATACTTCTGAATGCCCAGTGTCCGCCTGGAAGGTTTTTTTTAAAAAATATCTCAATGGCGTTGCCGTCGAATATTTACATGTCTCAATTCTGCTGCACTGTGAGAGTGCAGGTTCTATTTATTTAATCGATTTATGAGACTTTGTTTTAGAAATTTCCTGCCATCCCCCCCCCCCACATTTCTACGAAAAGAATAACAGAAGCGTTACAATACAGGTTTGTCCACTGTTATTATCAAATATTTATTTTTAACCTTTTGTGTCTTAGACTACGGCTTCTCGTCGTCCATGTCTATAACAACATTGTGTGTGACATCAGACGCACAGGCCACACTGCAGGCGCTCCACCGGGACCTCATTACTAGCTTCTCAGTAGAAGCAGGGACTCTCCGTCCATATCTGTGAAGGTAAATTCAGTGCTTAACGGTTTTTGTCTAAAGTTAGTGTGTGTCAAGATAGCATTAAGTGTTAGTTCACAAGATAAAAAATTCCTTTTAAATTACCTTCAAAGGGTCCAAAAAAAAATTATATGAACGCACTATTTTTTTGCGTAGTTTCTATTTTTGGACAAAAATGAACATTTGATCCGAATAGTAATTTGAAATGTGTCATAAGGCTTCATACACAAATCGCATCAATTGTATGAACGATCATATAAAAGGAATTTCATCGGTGAACTGAGCATAAGAAATCGCTTGATGAAATTTTAGAAATTTTAAAACTTTAATTCAGTTTTTTTGTTTTTTTTAAGAATTTTTGTTAAACTGCTGTTTCAACTGTATTCGTGCACCAAACATATTCATACTCTGTTCTACTATTTAGTGTCATTTTTTAAAATGTTAGTACGTGATTCAAGGTCAATAATACGATCATCCATTTGTACACCACACAATTTAATAACAAGAACTGATGATAACAGTTTATATTTTCCAGAGATCACAAATATATTCCAACACCAAGTTTTGAGCACCGTTTCGCGCGATGCTTGTAGATCGCAAGGCCTTGGCGTGAAACCTACCATTGTTATTTTCTAGATAATGTCAAGAATTCGATTACTATAAATAGCCGAGATAAAGCTAGGCCTCTTCTTCTTTGCTTGATGCCCACTTGAAGTTTTTTTCACTGCACATCGGAAGTCGTTTGGAAGAACCCATTCTACAACATCAGATTAATTAGACACGAACAATTTGTGTCAAAATAACAATATATTCCACATCAGCAACGGGACAGTTCTGTAAGCTATAATAATGAATCAAGGTGTCGGATTTCTCTGTGTGCTGTTTTGTGTGATGTCGATGGTCATAGCCTCATCACGTCATCATAGAAATGAATCCGTGACCACCGGACAGCACGACGACAGCAGTTTATCTGGAAACTCTCCAGGTTTTCTGATCCTGAGAAAAAAGTTTTCCCTGCTGAGAGTAAAGAAGGCGATTGATAAGTCCAAGACGGGGTTCACTGACAGTGAAAAGAAAATTATCCTGGATGCCCACAATAAAGAGAGGCGAATTTCGGGTGCCAGTGATATGATGATTTTAAAATGGGATGACGCCCTTGAGAAGTTCGCCCAGACGTGGGTGTCGAAATGTAATTTCACCCACCAATCTGAAGCCGAAAGAACGAACGTTTCAAATTTCCCTGTGGTTGGGGAAAACCTCGCAGCATCAACCGACGCATCGGGATATCCTGCAGGGGCTGTGAGCCAGTGGAATGGCGAGAAGGCGGACTACATCTACGACACCAACAGCTGCTCTAAAACTTGCGGGCATTACACGGCAGACGTCTGGGCCACGACGAGGTCCGTTGGTTGTGGAATCAAGTACTGTGACCCACTGCAAGGCGTTAAATGGCCCGGGTATTTCGTCGTCTGCAACTACGGCCCTGGCGGGAACTACGTCGGCCAGAAGCCGTACAAAAAGGGAGCAGCTTGCTCGGAATGTCCAAGCGATGCCAAGTACTGCATCGACGGCCTGTGCTCCACGACCCAGGGCACCGACTCGAGCGGTGAGATGGTCAGCATCAGCACCTATCTGTTATGTAGCTATACGATTATCTCAGCTGTCATTTTTCAAGTCATTGTTTAATTTGTGTATGTGAGGTTATGAAGGGCACATCATCAATGAGGCCTTCAATCAAGATATAAGGTGTGTGTGATTAAGTCTTCACCTTGAAAAACTTTATACCATTTCCTTAGAAACAACTTTAGACTATTTTCTTGGAACAACTGTATACCACTTCCTTGGAATATCTTTAGAACCTTTCCTTGAAACAAATTTAGAACGTTTCCATAGAAAACTTAAGACCCTTTCCTAATAACAACGTTGTTCCTTAGAACATTTAGACCATTTACTTAAAACTAATACTTATCATTTTCCTAGAAAAACTTTATACCATCTCCTTAGAACAACTTTAGACCATTGAGCTGCTGACCTATATCTATAAAAGAAAAAAAAAATTACAAATGAATGTCTACACATTTATTGTATGAAGTTGTCGATGCTTTCAAAAGTTCTGAGATTGAAAAACGTGTCCATTTAACGCTAGGTAACAATTATTTTACTGTGGGGGGAAAAACTCTCGGTTTGATAGGTTCTGGAACTTTAGTCACGACACGACGGCACCCAAGGTTTGATTATTTAAACAATCAACACAAAGATTCACAGTCTTGATATTTGGATATCATTTTGCCTTGTAATAACAGTCTACTTTTAATTTTAGAATCTACCATAAGTGTGACCTTTGCCAATTCTCATTGAATCATATCATTGTACAAATTAAATATTATACCTACAATATTATACGTTTTAATTTACATGTAGCAGATCTCATACAACACAATTCGTTTTTTTTGGTGTTTAATTTTTTGTTTTAAAGGATAAAACATAATGGCACATTCTGCCAGGGGGGTAATCCGCTAGTGATAGAAGCCGACAAAGACATTGGCCACCAGTGAGACTTGATGCGTTTGTTTATAGAAGTCATGTCGTAGTCAATATAAGGACAATTTGAATGATAACCAAGATAATGTGGTTTGGGTTGCGAAAAGGAAGTGGGTGTTGAGAATTAGGGACAAAAAAAAGAAGGGAAACCACTCTTTTAAATAATATTTCTTGGGTTAAATCCCTTTGAATATTAACCTACATAATGTCATAGCAAGTGACAGTGACAAAAATGTGCATAATCCAAAAATAAGAGCTTTTCTGTTTTGTTAAGAGATAATTAGTTATGACATTCTTCTGCTGATGTATTTGTTGTACCAATGTATCTTCGTATTGATATGATAGAATTCAGCTTGTAACAATCGTAACTCGCCTCAGAAAAAGATGTCAGTTTTGAACAATTTCACTTATGACAACCCCCCCCCCCCCAAGACACACACACCATTGGCAGACCTTGTCACCAATGATAGACCCTGTCACAAATGATAGACCCTGTCACCAAAGGCAGACCTTGTCAACAATGATAGACCCTGTCATCAATGGCAGACCCTGTCACCAATCAGATTTTCAGAAAAAAATCATATTTTCCCTTTCCGGAGAGACAAGAGCTTGGTCACATGCATACCACGTGTATGCAACAAAATTTTCAACCGTGGCCCAATGTGATTAAAGTTGATAAGATCACTTTTCGTTATCGAACTATTCAGAATCAAAGATGGTGTTTACTTTCAACAGTCGCAACGTGATTTACACCATGCTTTTTTAAAAAATGCACGAAGTCATACGTAGGGGAGTCAGGTCGTCGCCTTGGAGACAGTTTTAGAGAACACTTTTACAAGATCAATAAACAAGCCCTTCGTCCAGTTTCTAAAGATTTAAATAAAGATTTAGTTTATAATGCTAACCGTATTGAAATATTAGACATAGACTTTATTGGTACATTGTATGCTGTTAATAAACCTGATAAAATTTATATGGAAAAAAATAATTCAAAAATTAATGCTTTGACTTCATACGGTAAAAACTGAATTCACAATTTTACAAATGCTGCAATGTTTTTTTCTTGTTTGGTTTTTACATTTTTTCTCCCACACACTTTCATTCCGTTTTTCTGATTATTTTTTTTTCGTTATGGACTTGTTCCCTTTCTTTTTTTTTCTTTTCTTTCGATTTTAGGTATTATTAATATATATATATATATATATATATATATATATATATATATATATATATATATATATATATACATATATAATGAATTAATTTATACTCATAATGCATATCAAAATCGCTCTTTTTTGTTCTACTGATGAAGGCATTTGCCGAAACGATTGCATTTCTGACTTCTTTGTAACCATAAATAAAGCTTTACATAAATTGTTTTATTTCCACAAACTGTTTGTGTCTCTTTGAATCTACTTGAATGCTTTATCGCAGTGCAACATGTTTAGACCTTGTGAGCTTCATTCATTTGTCAAAAATGTAGTCAGTAAAACGTTTGATTGGGTTGCTATCAGGCTGGTGTAGGAACCTCTGATTGTTTGTTTTTACATACACATTATTATTTATAGATTGTTTTTATAATAATTGATTTTTTTCTGATAAGATAAGATAAGAAAAAATAAGATAGGTTAAGATAAGATAAGAAAAGATAAGTTAGGTTAAGATAAGAAAAATAAGATAGGTTAAGATAAGATAAGAAAAGATAAGATAGGTTAAGATAAGATAAGATACTATAAGATAATATACGATGAGATAAGATAGTATAAAATACGATGAGAAAAGATAAGATTCTTCTATTGATAAAAAAAAAAAATTAAATTAAAATGTAAACATGCATTTTCAGGTCCTAAATAAATACATAGTTTAACCTAAACAGCCTTTTATAATGATAGCAATTTCAACACAAGACATCTAAAGTGTTTCTCTAGCGTAGAGATCAGCAATAACTGAACTCCTTTAGTGACGATAATGACTTAATTGGTGATCATTTAGCTTTGGTAAACGATGGGGGGAGCACGTTGGTAAATTCGTAAAGATTGTGGAACAAAAAGAATCTCTTCTCCATTCAGGTATTGAATATGTCAGACATTGAAACAATTAAAAGAAGGAGAGAGAACATTCTTTTGGAATACATCAAACAAAGACTGGGCAGACTCAAGCTCTTTTTTATCCTCAAATATAATTCATTTGTTTCCATGGCTGGTTTAAGACTTTGGTATCCATGGCTGGTTTAAATCTTTGACATCCATGGCTGATTGAAGACGTTGACATCCATGGCTGGTTTAAGACTCTGGTTATAAAATTCGTTTTTACAACCACGTTCAAGATCAAATCTAATTCTCTCTACCTAGAAACAAAAAAACGTAATAAAATAAATTTTTAAGAATTAGTAAAATTGATTCCTTTGTCACGAGTCCCCTAAAAGTCATGGGCCCCCTTAAAGTCATGGGTCTCCTAAAAGTCATGCGCCCTTTAAAATTGATGGGTCCCTTAAAACTCATGGGGCCCCTAAAAGTCACCATTCCCCTAAAAGTCACAGGTTCCCTAGAAGTCTCCTAAAAGCCATGGTTCCTTTAAAAGTCAGGGGTAACCTAAAAGTCATGGGTCCCTTAAAAGTCACGGGTCCCTTAAAAATCATATGCCCCCTAAAAGTCTTGGGTAATTTAAAAGTCATGTGTCCACTTAAAGGCACGGGTCCCCTAAAAATCGTGGGCACCTAGAAGTCATGGGTCAACTAAAAGTCCATGGTTCGTATGTATTAGGGCAGGTCTGCACAACCTACAATGCCATGGTTTGTATGTATTAGGGCAGGTCTGCACAACCTACAATGCCATGGTTTGTATGTATTAGGGCAGGTCTGCACAACCTACAATGCCATGGTTTGTATGTATTAGGGCAGGTCTGCACAACCTACAATGTAAGGCGGGGAGTAATACTTTTTTTTAAAATGTAATGCGGGACGAAAGAAAAGAGGACAGAGGTCTGGGGGGGGGGGACTATTAAGAAAATAATAATAACTATTATTACAAAAAGTTGTGTGTACTACTTTCTAAATTGTTTTACTCTCTTTTGGATATTAGGGCAGGTCTGCACAACCTACAATGTAAGGCGGGGAGTAATACTTTTTTTTAAAATGTAATGCGGGACGAAAGAAAAGAGGACAGAGGTCTGGGGGGGGGGGGACTATTAAGAAAATAATAATAACTATTATTACAAAAAGTTGTGTGTACTACTTTCTAAATGTGTTTACTCTCTTTTGGAGTGTCAGTGTGTGTTTCCCTGTCTGTGTCTATGATTCTGTGTATGTTTTGTTCTATTGTATTGTAAAAATAATTATTTGCTGGTGCTTCCGTGTTGTTAGTGAGAAGATTCAGTTGGTTAGGTTATAAAATGTCAATTGACTTTGAGTGGAAATGGTTAAAGATAGTGTTATTTGTATTTTATTAATTGTTCTTTGTGAACAACGTTAATAGGTAAATTCAAATTTTATTAAAAAGTGCAAAAACAGCGTGTTACTGTTAGATGCGTGTCACTTGACAGTGTACACCATCCAAACACACTGGCCTTGGCATTGTCAAGGAATGAAGCGTCTAGGACAACGCAGTCCCACAGTCCATCCGATTGGCAGATTGGTAGCAATGACATCCTTGCCTTCTGCCAGTTCGAAGAGCCATTAAACGGTGTAAGTCAAGCTTGGTGTGGGGGGCGGGTAAATGACTTAATCCAAGCATGTGTTTAAAAATTACGAAGATAAAGAAAGAAACATTTTTTTTTATAATTGATGACGTCGGCAGGGGGAGGTCAACGTGACTTGGATTGTTGGTGCGTAGGGAGAAAAAGAGTGGAAAAGGGTGGGAAAAATCTGTTGATGGTTAATTTTTTAAAGGGGGCTCACTTTGGGAGGACACAGGGGTGTATAACCCTTGTAATAGGGTCGTCTCACGCGTCACAGACCTGCTTTAATTTGGAAGAATTCCTTTATAGACTACGTTTCAGACCAAGAGTACAGTACAGCCAAGTAGTTCAACCGATAGAGGTAAGCGTCAACAGAGCATTAATTTAAAATGTAGAATCTGTGCAGTTTAGTCGAGTGTGACCTGAAAATAAGAAACAACAACCCCCCCCAACCCCCCCCCCCTTGCCCCAACCTGCTATGAATATTTACAGGTAAATATTCAAAGGAATCGCTCCCAAAATGTCACAATGAACTTTTTAGTGCTATCCTTTTAATGAAAAGAAAAACACTTCAACTCCGTCTAGCGTAACCTGAATCGATCCGCACAATTTATTCACATTCAAACTTTATTCAACTTTGCTTATGAAATACCACTTCTTCAAACAATTGCAGGATATGTCCCTGACGGCCTTTGTCCCAGGTGATTAACCGCTAAAGACTGTTTCAAGTTTTGATATTAAAAGATAAACTCTCTCCCCCCCCCACCCACCCCCCACCCCCAAACTGTGCAATGTCCTACAAAGTTGAGTCCGTTAGAGTGCAGACAATATGAGAGTTGTCGTAAGTCCCGTATTGTAGAATATGGTATACATTAAACTCAGCATCTCTTGTGAAGCAACTGATTGGCTTATTGATGTAGACAGATTCATTTAATTTTTTTTTTTGACATTGTTTCCATTTGTTAAAGAATTTGTTTTGTACATCATCGGATTAATATTTATAAATTAGTTTTGGCCTTTTTTTTCAAGAACGCGTCCCTTGTTAACGTTTGGTGTGATCAAAAAATAAAATAAAAAAAATTAATTAACTATTTGCTTGAGGTATAAAAATTGAAAAAATCTATAAGACTATAATGTGTTCATGTTGTGTAAATCGTTCAGACCTCGTGCCGCATCCATTAAGACGTGGTCCCATCTGCCGTCAATGAATGATCAAACCCACACAAGAGAACCAGCGTTTTCTGGTAAATTTTCAATATACTGAAAATCTTGTTTCAATGGTAAGTCGTTGATAGTGATAGGTTCAGTTTCAGGCATATTATTACTAATTTCAAGAAAGAATTTCAATTTTTTTTTTTTTTTTTTTTTTTTTTTTTT